>OVAP01000737.1:0-30725 GCA_900406295.1 Aurinia saxatilis
AAATTTGGGATTCTAGGATTTAGACATAGATAATCTTCGCAACGACAGTTACTTGATTTTACATTAGTGATTCTTGTTCTAGGATAGATCTTAATCATCCTCTAATTAATATCTTATCTATAAATTTCAGATTTCCCAAAGAATTACACATAGCCTAGTTTTATTGAATTTAAAAACCCATTCTCTGCAACTCTAATTAATAGTTTTACATTAGTCATATTTATTTAATCTGCTTAGTAAAGTTTTAANATTAGTTATATTTATTTAATCTGCTTAGTAAAATTTTTAATTCTTAAATCTGTAGGCAACTTAAAGTTTCTGTGGATTCGATCCCTAAATACTACAACTAATTAACTGTACTCTTGCAGTTAGCTCTTAGGGTAAATTTGAGCATATCAATTTCCAAAAATCTCAAGACGAATAATTATATCAATTCTTTTATGTTAAGTTCCTATTTTTAAAATCCGTTCAAGACCTCTATAAATACTTTTATACAGTCAATGTTTAGGCTTATGCATTAATTTCTTTAGAGAGAATTTGTAAGAGAGAAAAGTATCATTTGAAACCTTTTTCTCATCTTTTCTCTTTGATAACTCATGTTCTTTTCAATTAATTGCTTGATGTTTTGCTTAGCCATGTCTGAGTAGATCTCTTCCTTTTCGTAGTTTACCAGATCAATAATACACAATAATTGCTTTTGTTACTTACTAAAGCACTAGTCGCAATCGACAATGGGACTAAACCACGTTGATGAATCCAGCGGTAGAGGCAGAGAGAAGATCGTCGTCTCCAGTCCATATCCGTTCGATATCTTGCTGGCGGATTATATCTCCAACATCATCTCTTTCACAAGTCCACGATACACGTGCGTTGCTGCATCCGTGTCAAAAACATTTCAATCGGCGGCTAACTCCGATAGTGTATGGGAGAAGCTTCTTCCGCCGAAATATTCCTCTCTACTGCCTCCACAATCAGGAGTCTTCGCCACGAAGCAGGAACTCCATTTCGCTTTATGCGACGATCCTGCTCCGGTCAAAAATGGCAAAAAGGATCACAAGAACTAGTTTCCAATTCATATGCAAAAAGTAAAGTCTCCTTCGAACCTACAAGGCGACGTTTCGTTCTATACCTTCGGTCGTCCTTTTTATCACCGGATGGGACCAAATTCTTCAAGATCTGGTCATCGGGGAGAGATCAGTGGTCTCTTATCCAACCATTAGAGAATATCTCCTTCACATCAATCATTATGTGCACGATTTGGATATTGTGGATTATTCCAAATCTCTTTTCCGTAGTTTAGATATTCAAATCAGATGGTTTTGGTCTATGATTGGGCGTATGAACATTGTAGATGTGGGGGTCGGATTTCACCCCCGAAAATTGATAGCATAAAATGGTTAAGTGTTCTCCGCAAAACACAGGAATTGACTACATCTTAGTGTCAATCCAATGTGATACTGTTGAAAGACTTAGTCTTACATTAATTTGGTCATCCATGCATGAAATCGGACCAACAAGGCTCTGATGTCATACAAAGCTGTTTTTGGAGGCCGAAACTATTTTCGGAGGCCAAAAATGGCTCCACGGGTTACCTCTTGAAATGAGAGGCTTGATCCGCGACCCGTGAAGCTCTCACGGCTCGCCTTTCATCGTGAAAGCACGAACCACGACCCGTGAAGCTTCACGGGTCGCCTATCGCAAATAAAAAACCTTCTGATAACTCAATTTCCTCCGAGACTTGTTCTTTCTATCATACGAACATGGAATTGAGCTATCAATAAGACTTGATCTTTCTATCACACGAACATGAAATTGAACCAACAAGTCTTCAATTTCATACAAAACAACTTTTCAGAAGCAATCCGCGACCCGTGAATGTACCACGGGTCGCACTTCGTCATGGCCAAGCCAATGTGTGCCCCGTGGACACACACGGGTCGCACTTCGCTTCCTCCAAGAAGTTCCGCAACCTGTGGAACACACACGGGTCGCACTTCGTGCTTCGGAGAAGTTCCGCGATGCGTGGAACACACATGGGTCGCACTTCGTGCTTCGAAGAAGTTCTGTGACCCTTGGAACGCACACGGGTCGCACATCGAAGCCTCCCAGAAGTTCCGTGACCCGTGGAACACACACGGGTCGCACATCGAAGCCTCTGAGAAGTTCCACGACCCATGGAACACACACGGGTCGCCCATCGAAGCCTCCAAGAAGTTCCTCGACCCATGGAACACACGTGGGTCGCACTTCATGCTTCGGAGAAGTTCCGTAACCCATGGAACACACACGGGTTGCACATCAAAGCCTCAGAGAAGTTCCGCGACCCGTGGAACACACACGGTTGGCACATTAAAGCTTCCAAGAAGTTCCGCGACCGTTGGAACACAATGGGGTCGCACTTCGTTCTTCCAAATTTATTCCGCGGCCCAAGGAACACACTCGGGTCACCTAAGACAATCTCGACACTATCCCCCGATCGTGAGTCAAAACAACTTAGGGTGTATACTATCTCTTTTCCGTGGACCCTAACAAAGCAAACAACTAAGTTCCATAAAGAACTAAGGATCCACGATGAACATTTCATCATATGATCGACAAAGATCAACATGGTTACACTCTTTTTCCCTTAGTAAGGCTTTCTCCCAAGTGGTTACCTTGCTAAGGTTTTTAACGAGGTAACCATCCGAACACATACGACTCACGAGTCTAACAACACTCTTGACAAGCTAAACGGTCCAACATTTCCTTAACGGGCCGACCACCGCATTTCGGACCAAGCAAAGCCTTTCGTAAACCGACATACTAGAAGGTTTGGACACAATCTTACGGAAATGGAAGGTCTCCTTTGTATCTCGACGAAAAGGAAGTCTTCTAGGATCTTCGCGGAAGAATGGAAGTTATCTCGAAGAATATTAGAGAAAAGGAAGGCGTATCGAAGCATATCGGAGAAAAAGAAACTATCCAAGATTTTGTCGATAGAGAAATGAAAGGTGGCCCGAAACAAGAAGGAAAAGCCCATGGTCGTATGACGGTTTAGCTAAGAGTATAAATAGTCTGCTAGTCCTACCTCATAATGTATCTTTCAACTTTTCGGAGCTCTTGCACCCTAAACTTCGTGGCTACAAGGGATATATGCATACTATCAATAATAACCTAGCTTTCTACCTTCGACTTTGTCTTCCGTTCTTATTTCGTTTGCTTTCTTAACTTTCGTGTTCACGAGTGATTCATACATAAAGACAGTCGACGATCCCTTAAAAGTTTCGTTAGACAAGATTGATGGTTGTGTGAATTTCGGTACACACAATTTGACACCAACTATGGGGGCTCATCGACTGTTCCACACGAAGAATCTCTTGTAACCTACGACGAACGTGGCAGGGGAAGACCAAACTACCCAGAAATCCATCCCAGTCGGATCCATGGTGACTCCACGGCCAAACGAAGGAATCTACAACAGAAGCCATCCAGACGGTCCGACCATGCAGACTCCACTTAACGGAGGAGGAGACAGAATCGTCAATCCTCAAACTGGCTTCGCAGAAGTCAACACCTTGCTCAACGACTTGCTCACACGCTCCGAGAAACAAGACAAAATCAACCAATCCTTCGCAGATAGGTTGAAGGAATTCTCTGTCTAAAACTAACCTCGGAAAGCTTCGAGAAGGCTCTTCTGTTTACCACCTCTCGATCCCACAAGGCAGACGGCTTACATGAACCCTGTCACTCGAGCGGAGCAAACACAAGGATCGGAGAGAACTATCGACCTCGCCAAGGACACTGTTGGTGATCAACAGGAAACCTCACATCGAAGACGATCGCGAGAGAGAAGCGAATCCACCTTCGGACACTAAAAAACAAGAGCATACAGAACAGCCTGGAGATTAAAGCAAAGAAGTCTTCGACGAGTACTCCGACGATGATCAACTCGGAGAACACAAGGAAGAAATCCTCCGACTCAGATCATCCCTCCGCAGAACAGAAGCTACTATCCAAGAGGTACGCTCGCTGATCCACAAGGCAACTAGCCGCGTACCATAAATCGACCGCGTGCTCGAGAAATCACATATGACTCCCTTCACTAGCATGATCACAGAAGCTCACATCCCCGATCCCGGAAAAGTCAAGAATCCCGCATTATAATGTGACGACCGACTCAAGGGAACATCTGACGTCCTTCCGAATCGCCATGAACAGGGCCAAGTTCCCAAGAGGATATGAAGACACATGTTTATGTCTCCTCTTCGTCGAGAATCTCAAAGGACCAGCTCTACAATGGTTCTCTTGACTACCAGTAAACTCCATCGACATCTTCCAAGAACTTACCATGATCTTCCTCAAGAACTACTCCATCTTCATGGGATAGAAGACTACCGATGCTGACTTATGGTCGATATCTCAAGGTTCCACGGATTCTCTCCGAACATGCATCACCAAGTTCAAAACTCTCATCTCGCAGGTCGGAGGCATGACCGACCAGGCAACACTTTGTGCCCTAAAGAAAGGCTTGTGGTACGAGTCGGAATTCAGGAAGGAACTAGCGTATCGAACCCCGTCGACCATTCAAGATGCGCTGCATCTCGCTAACTCCTAGATCGTGAACAAAGAAGAGATGCAAATCCTTCGAGTCAAGCATGCACCAGCTCGCATTCCGCGATCTACTCAACAGCCATCCACTGTTCAACAAAACATGAGGAAGCGTCCTTCAGCATCCAGATACATCCATCACGAAGGTCCTGGCTCACACAACTACTTAATCAACAACAGAGAGAGCAGCAAGCAAGGAGCTTCAAGGAATGATGGACGTAACGGTGGTCGAGGCTCAGGATGTGGACGTGGATGTGTGGAATGATGGACAAGTAACCGCGCGGGCTACGACGAGAATGCGTGATCTTCACCAAGTTAAAGGCCACTCAATGCAAAACTGCAGGATGT
This sequence comes from Aurinia saxatilis, assembly GCA_900406295.1. Classification (NCBI taxonomy): domain Eukaryota; kingdom Viridiplantae; phylum Streptophyta; class Magnoliopsida; order Brassicales; family Brassicaceae; genus Aurinia; species Aurinia saxatilis. Next base: position 4,936 of record OVAP01000737.1, read on the forward strand.
TGGGCGCAGAACTCACCAAGAAACTTCTCGCAGGACATCTCGGTAATACCGTCCATCTCAAAGACATTATTCGTGATGTAGGTGAAGACGGTCCTAAGGAACAACCCCAAGCGGACGAGCAAAACAAGTGGAACATGTCCGATGATGAGGATCACAACGATGGTTCACGCCAGAGAATCAATATAATCTTGGGTGGTTCGCAGTATTGTCTCGATACCATCTCATCCATCAAGGCATTCCAGCGGAGAGCAGTTGCGGCATCTTTCCAAATATACGAGCCTAGACATCCGGAGTGCACCATCTCCTTCACCAAGAAGGATGCCAAAGGAATCAATCAACCACACAACGATCCTCTTGTCATCAAGCTCGAATTTGATACCGTTAGGATTTTGATCGACACTAGAAGCTCCGTAGATGTTATCTTCCGTGACACTTTACGCCGCATGAAAATCGATCCTGCAGACATCACCATAGCTCCTCGACCACTCACTGGGTTTTCCAGAGAGACCACAATGACTATCAGCACAATCAACTTGCCAGTTCAAGCCGGAGGAGCCACGAAGATTGTCAAATTCTCGGTGGCCAATCACCCAGCAATCTACAATGCGATCCTCAAAACGCCTTGGTTAAGCTCAATGCGGGCAGTACCATCAACATACCATATGTGTGTGAAGTTTCCAACTCCATCCAGAGTCAAGACCATATGAGGAAGTCAGAAGGAATCACGCATCTGTCTGCTCGAAGAACACCAATTCGCAAGCCGAATCGGAACAACGACGAGGATGAGAAACCAGCTAAGAAGCATAGGATGAAGAAGCTACCCGACATATCCGAAGCTCCAAGCACTGACATCTGATCAATTCGACGCTTAGTCCAACCTAAGCAATGTTAATGAACTACGNATTCGATATTTAACTTTGAATTCGTAATACCTTGCATTATTTCGAGCATTTCCTGCAACTTGTGACACATCCATGAGTCATACCACATTTCATAGACGCCTCCATGTCAACTATACACGCTGTCACGGTCATGGTAAGGCCTTGGTGTCGAGTCTCTTTCAACGGGGAGAGAATCGGCACCAAGGCTTTACTATGATCATTGCTATGTTGACATAGTCCCATTTGGGAGCTCCTAAAATGCAAAATATCGTCGAGATACTGCAGAGCTAAAGACCTCGTCACAGCTCACTCGAAAGTTCTTACAATTTCGGGCGTATCAAAATGCCACCATTGTTGTTGGCCCTAACAATGTAAACACCTAAGAACGTCTACACCTCTCATGGTAAAGCGCGCGACGACTTGTATATCGGAAGGATTCTTGCTAGAGAAAGAGTGAGGGTTTGAAAAAAACATCTCGTCTTAAAAACCCAGTTTAACTGAACACTAGTCATCGACATCTCACGGGCACATCCTTGACGCAATGTCGCAAGGTGGGATAATTCGGTTTATGCATTTTCTCCGCAAAAAGCATGATCGCAACGATCAAGTGACCCATCGAAACCCAGCTAATGCACTGGTATTAAGAGCAAAAATCCATCCAGCATCAAGTATAACTATGCAAGCAATGCTCCAACGTACAATCGTAAACTTTTGCTCTTCCACATTTACCAGTCATCTCATTGGTCCGCTCATCAAATGATCAACGAATCATTCAAACCAAATCATCATCCAACGATAATGTCACAAGACATTTCGCCAGCAAAACCTCCGAAGTCACCTGCTATGCATAACCACACATGCAAGGACTTAGACTCAGAGATGACATTCGATAAACGATTCTTAAAACCCAATGAAACATCTCGTTGGTCTACTCGTCAAAATAACAGTTCGAATATACTACCTAACAAAGAAACTCGTAACCAAAACATAGATACAAAATCAGCAATATCATATAACGAGCTACCATGCTCCAAAGCATCTCAAAGTTTGAACGACAATACATTAAGCTCAAGTTTTAAATAATGGATAACGCTATCCAGGCATAGAAAAGAACGGGTTATCATACTCGATCAAATCAAGTCTCAAAGGGTAACATTTGCCAAGATAAAGTCTTTAAACATAAAGCAAAGGAGGGAACTTCGACGACCTACCCTGTCGCCTCCTCATCTGATGCATCATCATCTACCAGAACCTCAACTAACGCCGGCTCTTCACACGGCTCCGCACCAAACAGCTCGCACAATCTGGACATATCATCGATCAGCTCGTTGACAAAGCCATAGTACTTGGTATTGGCACCGACATAGGTCAAACGAGTCACAAGCATGTCACTCTCTAACCTAGCAAGAGTGGGCGGAGTCTCTCTCTGCAATGACTTGATCATCTGGTACGAGTTCTCCTCATGCATCAAAGAATCACGAATGGTCAACATTTTCCATCGAAAGGCTCGAAGTATTCAAAGGTTCAAGCAAAACACAAACCTGGCAAAACTAGCTCATCCTCTCGGAAAGCTCCTCCTTGAGCCTATTCACCTTGGCACGAGCCTTCTCCGCAAGAAGATGATACTCGCCAACAGCATCCATGAGCCTTGACAGCTCTAGTCCCTCCGAAGTCACCCTCTTCTTGTTCCTAGGTGCACGTTTCTATTCAGTCTTGGCCTTGGTCTCCCACTCTTGTGCCCTGGTCTCCAATCCCGGAATCTTGTTAACCAGAAGACACATGTCCTTCTCGTGAGACGCTTGGATCCGCTTCAGCTCCGCATTCTCCTTCGACATCTCCACGAAGTCAGCCTCGTAACCAAGCATCACATGGTTCATCTGAGCAATGTACTGCAAAACAAGAATCAACATCAGGACATAAGTAAATCTACTTACGTTCGAGCCAGCATGGGAAGCAGCCGAGTATCTCTCGCGATGTCGGAAAAACTCCATCGGAGGAAAGACATCCTATCAAAGACCATGCGAGAAAAGAGCGTCATCACCGCATCCTCAGTCGAACTCGGAACCATGACATCCTCCAAAGAAGCAGCATCCTTCCTCGATCTCTTGCGAGGAGCGCCTTCGAAGTTCCTTGGTCCTTAACCGACTTCGCGACAGCTTTCACCTTACTCGACTTTGGAGCATCTTTAGCAATTCCTTTTGCCCTTGAATGCTTTCGGAGCAACATCCGCAACAGCCTTTGCAGCCTCATCCGAGCGTAAGGCAGAGTCCTCATGTCCGGCCACGAGCGCGGGAGACTGAACCTCCGGACTGCTAGCATTCCTCTCTTGCCTAAGCCTCTCCCTCACCGTCATCTTCGATATCACAATCTCCATGGTGTCCTCCGAGCGTTGCGGTGAATCAAAACCGTCTCTCCGAAAACAAGCGTTCTCGACACGTTTCAAGGTGAAGGTCTTTGTCCAGTGAGTCGAATGCTCCACCACGGCCGCGAACGTTTACGGAAAATCTTCGGTAGCACGAAGGAGGAGCGGACAATCTGCACATACACGAAACAACAAAGAATTAGAAAACATCTGAGAGAGACAATCAAAGATAAACAGTCAAGACAAGAACATCTATTGATAAAGTTACCTATGCATCTCCACCGAGACCTAATTCCACAAATACGATCACTCTCGATCGAATGATGATCTTTCTTCACATAGAAGATTTTTTCCTCCCAATGGTGAATTCGTCCCGGAAGACCTCGGATGACTCTCTTTCTAATCTTTCCGGCAATATCGTACACATTCTTGTTACGATCGAGTTGGAAATCCTACTTCAATATCAAAACCGCATTCGATACAACGTACTAGAATTCCAACCAAGTGACGAATCCCGTTCGGAGTACGTTGGGAAAACACAAGTTGTACTTCTTCAAGAATTCGACGATCATCTCCGGGATCGGTAACCAAAGGAATCCCTCATAGAAGAAACTCTCAAGCAAGCAAAAGTATCCTTCCGGAGCATTGTCGAGACGACTGGACGACGACGGAATTACTATATCAATTTCTTCGGGAATCAAGAACACTTTCCTAAGCTTAGCTATCGAATCTTCGGTCGACAAACTTGATCCGAGCAGATCCGGTTTGGTTCTCTTGACCCTTGGCCGTTTCGCTTTTCTGTTAAGAAAAGTACGCTCTTGCAACACTAAAGCCTTAGCGCCATCAAAATTTTCGTTGAAGACTTGAAGATCTTCAAGTTCTTGCTTGATATCAATGATCGAAACATCATCAAGACTTACCGCTTCCTCATTACTAACTATCAATGGGCTTCCATGAGCGTTTCCGGTATCGCTACCACCCCTACATTCACTAGAACTATATTCGCTACCACTACTAGCAACATTACTTCCGCTACCATCATCACCGCTATCAACACCATCACTACAGCACATATAGTTTACCATAAAATTTTTGTTTATTTGAAATATATAATTTTTTTTTGAAACTTATATATAAATTTTTTTTCGATGGATGTTACTGATTATAACAATGACGAATGAATATATATATATATATATATATATATATATATATATATATATATTGTCATATGATTATTTTAAGTTATGTATATTGGTGTTGGGAAAATTAACTAAATTTAACTGAGGGTTCCGATATGGAGAAATTTTTTTTTTTGCTTATGGAAAAAGCTAAATTTCTTTATGCACGTATTAGTTTTAACATATAATTTCGCTCATTTACTACACACAATTATATTAGTACTAAGTGGTGCCCGCGCTAAAGGGAGGAAATAGTTATTTAAAATACATTCATAAAAAAATAGTTGAACTTAACATTAGACAAATGTTCAACTTAAACCAAACCATTGTAAATAACGACATAAAGACCAAATAACCAAAACTTACTCAACCAAATCTAGTGCATAACATTCGTTTTTAAAAGACTAAAAAATTCTCCCATCAATTGTTAGGATTTCTTCAAAAATCGTAGGACCTCTCACGATATTGAACAACACTATTAGATAGTAAATTTCTCCACATAGTGATACGACCAATGACTCGACATGTCAAATCTCATTCTAGTTTATTTAGGAAATCAGCATACATGAGTTTCTTAACCGCGTGAAAACATATCAAATTGAATATTTTGAAATATGTAGTGAAATTTGGTACCGTAAAATAACAAATAAACAACTCTAAATCACAGAGATAAGAGAGAATTTCAGAAATACCATTTTTGGTGTAGTTTTTTTTCTTTCAAAAAACCATCTTTTAATATATATTTTTTAAGTAAATTACCATTTTAAATATTTTTCAAATGTCTTATAATGTTTTTTTGGGGGTTTAGGGTTTATGATCTAGGGTTTAGGGTTAAACCCTAAACCCTAAATCCTAAACACAAAAAATAACTCTATTCAAAAATCACTATAACATAAACCCTACAATCCGAAATCTTAAACTCAAGTAACACTAAACCCCAACCCTATAAGGTTTTAACCCTGAACCTTAAACCCTGGAACCCTAAACGATCTCTAAATCCTAAAAGACCATTTTTTTTGTTTTTACATTTTTAAAAGGAATTTACTATTTTAAATATTTTTAAAATGTCTTATAATAATTTTTGGGTTTTAGGGTTTACAATCTAGGGTTTAAGGTAAAACCCTAAAATCCTACACAAATATTTATAAGGTTTTAACCCTAAACCATGGTTCCCTAAACAAACTCTAAATCCTAAACAGTGGGAGATTGATAAAACTTGGGCGACTCTCAAAGTGATAAACTGATAATCACAATGATTCCCTGCGCGGAGAATTCAAATAATTCATGACTTTAGCTTTTTTTCCTTTCTTAAATATGATTTTATAGTCAAAACACTTAAATTTGAAATGAGTTTTCGCAAAATATCAACATGTGCAAAATGGGCTTAAATGGGTTCACCAAAATGATTGTTTGATTTAAAATTTTTATTTGCAAACAACCAATGCGGAAATTAAAACATACAGTGATTCTCCGCGTGGAGAATCCAAATAATTCTTGACTTTGGTTTTTTTCCTTTCTTAAATATGATTTTATAGTCAAAACACTTGAATTTGAAATGATTTTTTGCAAAATAGCAACATGTGCAAAATGGGCTTAAATGGGTACAAATAACTTATGCAGAAATTCAAAAATAAACATAGCGATTCCCGCGCGAGGCATCTAAATAATTCATGACTTTAGCTATATTTTTTCCTTTTTCTATTTTTTATATAAATTGTAGTCAATTGTAATTTTCTTCTATTAAATAAATGTAAAATTATTTTATTACGATAAAAATAAAGTTAATACTTAGAACAATCAGATAAATCTAAATTTTAATAGAAAACATTTTCCCCTTATTTTAATCGATAATATTAATGTAAATTTTAATAGAAAACCGTTTTCCCCTATTTTAATCAAACTATTGATTTTAATGGGACGTAGAGAAATTAAAATATATCTACACAAAATGTTATTAAAACATATATCTAAAGTCATGTTATTTTGCCCAACAATTCTTTTCAACACAAATGTTGACATCTCCTTTTACTTTTTTTTATACAAATATCTACTGCGTTTCCGAGCTCGGTTTATCATTCTCCCACTGTGAGAGTTGCCCGAGTTTTATCAATCTCCCACTTTTTAGGATTTAGATTTCATTTAGGGAATCAGGGTTTATGTTTAAACCTTATATAGTTAGGGTTTAGTGTTCTTTGGGTTTAAGATTTAAAGTTTTGGGGTTTAGATTTCAATTATTTTAATAATGATCTTCAAAATAGTTGAATTTAAAATGTTGTTACATTAGACAAATACTCAAACTAATCCAAATCAATGTAAATAACAACATAAAAACAAAAAGACAAAAGTACTCAACCAAACCTAATGCATACCATTCGGTTTTAAAAGATAAAAAAATTCTCCCATCAATTGTTAGGATTTCTTTAAAAACCATAGGACCTCTCACGATCTTGAACAACATTATTAGATGGTAAATTTCTCCACATACACTTGACACAAAAGTGATACGACCACTTACTCGACATGTCAAACCCCATTCTAATTTATTTGGAAAATCAGCATACATGAGTTTCTTAACCGCGTGAAACCACATCAGTTTTAATATCTGATAAGATATGCTGAAAAATGACACTGTAAAATAACAAATAAACAACTCTAAAGCACAAGGATAAGAGAGAATTTCAAAAATACCATATTTGTTGTAATTTGTTTTCTCAAAAAGACCATTTTTTATATATATTTTTAAGTAAATTACCATTTTAAATATTTTAGAAATGTCTTATAATGTTTTTTTGGGGGGTTAGGTTTAGGGTTAAAACCCTAAACCCTAAAATCCTTAACACTAGAAAAATTTTTATTCAAAAATACTTAAATATAAACCCTAAAACCTTAAATCTTAACTCAAGTACACTAAACCTTAACCCTATAAGATTTTAACATTGAACCCTAAACCATGGAACCCTAAACAAAATTTAAATCATAAAAGTGGGAGATTGATAAAACTCGGGCGACTCTCACAGTGGGAGATTAGTAAACCGAGCTCGGAATCGCTGTAGATATTTTTAGCGAAAAAAAGGAAGAGGAGATGTCAACATTTGGGTAGAAAAGAATTGTTGGGCAAAATAACATGGCTATATTTATATGTTTTTATAACCATTGAATGATTATATGTTATTTATTATTATAAATAATACGTAGGACAAAGTTAATTTAATCATATATACCCACTTTCCATACCCTTAATCACATATACCCACATTTCTTCCTTTTAGTCATTTTCCCTTATAAAAAGTCTAAAATACCCATATTTAAATATTAACTATTTATGAGATTTTAGGGTTTAAGATCTAGGGTTTAGGGTTTAAAAATCCTAAACCCTAAAATCCTAAACCCCAAAAAGTCTTCCCACCCCTAATACACCTTAACCCCCTAAACTATAAACCCTAAATCCTAACAAATAAACTCTAATAGTTATTAAAAATCAAAACCTAAGTTTATTAGGGTTTCACCCTAAATTTTAAACCCTAAATAAATCATAAATTCTATGATTTTACTAAACCTTAAATCCTAAAATCCTAAACCATCGCAAATATATCATTTATAATGAAAATAGCTTTGGTAAATGAAGGGTATAATGGTATAAAAATAAAAAGACCCTAAACCCGAAGATCTTAAACCCTAAAACCCAATTAAACATTATAAGATATTTTAAAAATATTTTAAATAGTAATTTACTTTTAAAAATGTAAAAACAAAAAAAGATGGTCTTTTAGAATTTAGAGTTCGTTTAGGGTTCCAGGGTTTAGGGTTCAAGGTTAAAACCTTATAAAGTTTTGGGTTTAGTGTTACTTGAGTTTAAGATTTAAGGTTTTAGGGTTTAGATTTTAGTGATTTTTGAATATATTTTTTTGTGTTTAGTATTTTAGGATTTAAGGTTTTAACCCTAAATCTTAAAAACCCAAAAAACATTATAAGACATTTCTAAAATATTTAAAATGGTATTTTACTTTAAAAATGAATAAATGTTTTGTCTTTTTGAAAGAAAAAAACTACACCATGGTATTTTTGAAATTCTCTCTTATCTTTGTGCTTTAGAGTTATTTATTTGTTATTTTACAGTACCAATTTTCAACACTTATAAAATATTTAAGTTTATGTGGATTCACGGGGTTAAGAAACTCATGTATGTTGATTTCCCAAATAAATTAAAATGGAATTTGACATGTCGAGTGATTGGTCGTATCACTTTTGTGTCAAGTGTATGTGGAGAAATTTACCGTCTAATAATGTTGTTCAATATCTTGAGAGGTCCCATGATTTTTTAAGAAATCCTAACAATTGATGGGAGAATTTTTCAATCTTTTAAAAACAAATGTTATGCACTAGGTTTGGTTGAGTAACTTTTGGTTTTTTGGTTTTTATGTTGTTACTTACATTGGTTTGGTTTAAGTTGAGTATTTGTCTAATGTTAAAACGTTTTAAATTCAACTAATGTTTATTAAAATATATTTAAAATAATTATCCCGTGCTTTAGCGCGGGCATCATCTAGTGATCCCTGATTTATCAGAGATTTACCTAGAATGGCTTTAAATGGGTTCAACAAAATGATTGTTCGATTTAAAGTTTTTATTTGCAAATAACCTATGTTAAAATTAAAAAATAAACATAGCGATTCCCTGCACAGGGCATCTAAATAATTCATGGTTTTAGCTATATTTTTTCCTTTTTCTATTTTTTATATGATTTGTAGTCAATTGTAATTTTCTTCTATTAAATAAATGTAATTTTTTTATGATAAACATAAAGTTAATACTTAGAATAATCAGATAAATTTAAATTTTAATAGAAAACATTTTTCCCCTTATTTTAATGGATAAGATTAATGTAAACTTTAATAGAAAAATGTTTTTTCCTATTTTAATCAAAGTATTGATTTTAATGGGCCATAAAGAAATTAAAATAGGCTTTAATGACATGTCACACATCAAATAATATTAAGACACATAATCTTTTTTTAATTACTTTATGGAAAAAAACCATAGAATCATTGTGAGCTCGACACCCATTGTGAGCTCGACACCTAGGATTTTTGCGCTCACAATTGTATATAAGATATTATGGTAAACTGTATGTGTTATCAAATTTTTCAACAAAAAAAATACAGTATGTGTTATCAATTCATATATATATATTAGTTTTTAGTTCTATTTTGATATCATCAAAGACATAGTCGACTAAATCTATTAATTCCCTAATGAAGTCTATGTTTTTTCTAGTTTAAATTGATTTTTTTAATCATCTAGATCAATATTATTGAATAATAAATTAATCAAAGAATACAACAAACAATTAATCAAAATCACAAAAACTCTAGTAGCACAAGTCTAACAGTAAATCTATCTAGAATACTACTGAGTCAACCATGAAGGTTCTTCTAATCTTGAAATCATGAAAGTTCTTCTTAATAGAGAGTCCATATTCTCCTCCCAACCAGACTCTCGAATCTTTGAATCTTGTATCTTTGCTTTGTCAATTCTCCTTTGTATCCTTGGATAAACAAAAACCAACGACCACATAACGCTGTCCACGTAGGGATCTATAAACCAACAATAATGGAGACAATAAGACTCAAAAAATTACAAGGGAAAAAACCCCAAACATAAGCTCTATCTCAAGAATAATTAGCTGAAAAAGAGAGATAAGCCCTAACAAGGGGGAACCAACCCCAACAAGGGGAAACCAAGCCCCAACAAGGGGGAACAACCAAGCCCTAACAAGGGGAACCATATTCCACATGGTCAAGCTGGAGAAGATAACACGGACAAAGTCTCTAGCAAACTCCTCGAAAAAAAAAGTGAACAAGAGAAGAGAAAAAAGAAAAGAAAAATGAAGCCTCTCCGGTGGCAGCAAAAGAATGCCAATTAACCACCGGAGAAGCGGGAGAACAAATTTTGGTGGAGGCTGAGGTTTAGGGTTTCTCAAACGAATTTGGTTAGTTTAAATTGATTTAATAATATAATTATATTTTAGTGTCTTTAAAATTTTATTTAGTGTATTTTTGCAGTTTTAAATTGTTGAAAAATTTATAGTTTTCAAATTTTCAAAACATGGCTTAGTTTCTAAATACTAAAAATAGAGCTGTCAATATGGCTCCAACCCCGGCGGTTTGGGCCCAACCCATCCAAAAAAAAAACACGGGTCTCATGGGTTGACCCATTGTGAGCCACGGGTTCAGCGGGCTAAACCCAAAACAAACCGCGGGCTAATGGACACCCGCTAAATTTCCATAAATATTATACTATATATATATATATATATATATATATATATATTAATCGTCTATTATGTTAAAACAGAATACAAAAAAAACAATAATCCAGAACAAACTCTGGTAAAAACAGAGACATCCAAATCAAACTAATATCACTATCCTAAATAAGGATATCTAGATACTACATTTAATGAAGTAAAGGAGAGCATTAAACTCCTTATAGTGACTATCAAGTATCTATATTTTGGCCAGTCCAAATGTTTGTGTAATACTTCTATTGCAGCCCTACAATCCATAGAAAAAATAATGTCTTGATAGTGTAGGTCTCTTAAGCTTTGAAGTGTCCATTCTATACCTCGTATCTCTGCTGTGAGTCGATTATATGCTGAAGTGAAAGGTCTCGAGCATGCATCCTTACTAAACGTTGGTGATCTCTTACAATCTGTGCTCCTCCTATCATTGAACCCGCATTCCTCCAATGAGTGTGAATGTTACATTTAACTACATCTGGAGGTGGTAATGACCAACACGTATCTCGCATATGCCTGCCCTTGTTTTGTGTCAATTCCTGTTCTGTTTGAACAACCGAGAACCAAATCAATGTGTGATCAAAAGTCTCTTGTACCAACGTCGCTACATCCCTCGAGGTATGAGCATACATAATTTGATTTCTATTCTTCCATATATTCCATAAAAACCAACGCAATGCACGTCTTCTCTCCTCAGATATGTTGTGTTCTCCATAGCATCAAAAGCATCGCTCAAATTATCTTCCAAAGTATAAGAAAAAGAAAACGTAGAAGGAAGTGCATGGGTAAGATCCCAAAACTGACGAGCCATGGGGCAAATAAAAAGAACATGATTAATCGTTTCTAGATCAGTCGAGCAAATTCTGCACATAGTATCAACTTGCATACCCAGCGAAGCAAGTCGAGTAGCCACCGCAAGGGCCTGAGATACACATCGCCAAAGAAACATTCTGATTTTCGGTTCAGTTTTAAGACCCCAGATTCGTCGTTTAAGCATCAGCTCATCATCCATAAGCGCCGGCTGTTTCACTTTTGAGGCTAACCATGCTCCACTTATGACATATCCTTCTTCTCTACTAAGTTTGTGTCTGTGGATAAAGAAGAATGTGACATGAAGAAGATGTTTTCAGAAAATTTAAACTCATATTACTTTTACTACTTTTCTTATTTCAGTGTTTCACATGTTTTTGGTTTTCAATCTTATATCATGATGTCAAAATTATTATTGCAATACTTTCTTGATTTATTAGAATTTGTGTTGTTGTTTTTCTCTATGGACAAGTTTATTTACGCTAATTTTTTCTATAACTTTTAGAAAAACTTAGACCCGCGGGTCACCCGCAAAACCCGCTAAATATAATGGGCCTGCTAATATTGATCTCATGTTACTTTTACTACTATTTCCCACTTTTACATATAAAAACACTTACGACATATCCTTTTTCTCTACTAGGTGTGAACATGTGGATAAAGATGAATGTGACATGAAGAAGATGCATGTTTCTTCAAACAATTTGAACTCATATTACTTTTACTACGTTCTTATTTCAGTTGTTTCACATATTTCCCGTTGTTCAATCATATATATATATATATATATATATATATATATATATATACAAAAAGTTAATTTTTCTCTCATTTGGTGATGACAAATCAGCAAACACATGTACTCCACATCATTTCAATATTTAATTTTAATAAAATAATTTAATTCAACATCTACTTCACATATTAATAACACTTTTGGTGTCAATATATTCAATTACAAAAGGGATTTGAAAAGGGATTTGAAAAGTCATTCATGGTATCAACTTTAAAAGTATATAGATCATATAAAACTTCAAAACTCTAAATTTAATAAAATAATTTCAATATTTAACGTTAATAAAATAATTTATTTCAACATCTACTTTACATATTAATTACACTTTTGGTATCAGTATATTCAATTACAAAAGATATTTGAAAAGTCATTCAGCGTATCAACTTTAAAAGTATATAAATAAAACTTTAAAACTCTGAATTAATTATCTTATTAATATTAAGTAATGACTCTAAAAGAGTTAATCAATATTTAAGCTGCAGCAAATAGTAATAATAATAATAAATTAATATCTCAAAAAATCTAAAATTAGACACTCATAGGATAACACCTTTATAATGTAACTATTGACTTAATCAAGATTCATATTAATAAATTTAACAATTAAAAATTAAATAAAAACAAAACAAAATCATGATCGCAAACTAAAACACTGATAAAAAAATTTTGGCGGAATAATGTGGGGTAGATATTATTATGAAATTTTTTACTATATCAAATTTACGTTCATGCAACACACTGTGAAATAGTAAATCACATAAATCGCAAAGACTATGTATCATAGAAATTTTTAAAAAACATTACAAAAGGTATTTCAAAATATACTTCCAATTACAAAGATATTTGTGTGACATCGGTATACAAAAAAAACAATAATAACACACCTTACGTGCGGGTCAACCACTAGAGTATCTATTGACACACATTTAAATTTCTGTAATAGGCCAATAAAATAATATACCATTGTTATACAAAAAAAAATTATTAACTATCACTATAAAAGAACTGGGCCAACCATATCACAATTTATTGTTATTAAAGAACACTAAGTTTAATTTGAAATAATATGTTGCATTTATAAACATTTGATTGTTTTATCTTAGACAAATCATAAACTATTAAATTGATGAAGGTTCATGTAAGTATATATTTAAATACTAAGGTAAAAAATTTTTTGATTGAAAGATACAAATATAATAAAATCAGTCTACTTGATATGTATCTATTCATATATCAACACTGTTAATACTCTTTGGTTAAATGAAACAAAGAGTGAAGAGAGAAAAACTTTAAAACTCAAGGAAAAAATATAACAAAAAATAAATGAAAAATAACTATAGAGACAATCAATCTATTGAAGTTTAATGCGACATGTTTTTAACAAATTTAAAAATTTCAAAAATAAATAAAAATCTGAAAAATAACTACAAATATGAAAATGATTGGAAACTATTTCAAATGTTTATGGTGGTAAGAAAATAAACAATTATTTTAATTTCTATAAGATAGGCACCACATTTATAGATAATTAATTATCTTATTAAACACAAAAATAAACTATTGCCTTAATCATTATTCATATTAATAAATATAAGAATTAGAATTATAAATAAACAAAAGTCATAATCGCAAACTAAAACAGTGATTAAAAATTTTAGCGAAATGACGTGTGACAGAAATAGTGATAGAGATTTATAATATATCAAATTTATGGTCGTACAATACACTGTAAAATATTAAATCGTACCGCCTATGTAACATCAAATTTTTAAAATAAAATGAGAAAAACTGTTCCAAAACTATACTACAATTACTCAAATATCAAATTTTAAAAATAATATGAGAAAAACTATTCCAAAACTATACTATAATTACTAAGATATTTTGAGGCGTTGTTATCTCATGAACACAACAAATGAAGAGAAAACAAAATTAACACATTCCGCGCGTAGAGGGGATCAACCACTAGTATATATAGACATACCACCTGCAACTAGGTTAAGGCCATTTCACGCTGTCAATCATATATTATGATGTCAAACATATTATTGCAATATTTTCTTGATTTATTTGAATTTGTCGTTGTTTTTTCTCTATGGACAAGTTTATTTACGTTGATTGTTTTTATAACTTCTAGAAAAATTTTAACCCACAGGTTACCCGCAAAACCTGCTAAATATAATGGGTCGGATTTGGGTCTGATAATATTGATCCACAGGCCTCATGGGCTCACCCATTTTGGGCTGAAATAAGTTTTACTTATTGCGGGATGGGTCAAATGTGTTGGGTTAGCCTGCATGGACCGTTCAGTCTAAAAAGTTGGTATTGTCTTTACGAATTCCTAATTAAAAGCAAGCACCAACCTAGGTGGAATTAGAAATTTCCATCAAACAATATTTTTTCTGAATTGAGTCTGAACCAAATGTGAAAAAATTATAATAATCCGAATCAAGATTTATTTTTCTTTTTAAATTGACACAAGCAAAAACTAACTATTCATAGATTTTTAAGTCTAGTTTGAAATAGTTTATACAAAATAGGTAAAAGAAAATTGATTTGTCGGTCAAAGTTTCATTGATAATGAGGAAATCTTTCAGTTATGTACATTCAAAATGATTTTATAGCATTTTTTTTTTGTAATCCTTATTTTGGAAAGATGATATGCATAACATCTTCCAGGAAGATGGCCATTTTTTTAGATCTTCAAGCTCTTTACCTACTTGTTTTAAGTTTAAGTTCTTCATAGATTGCCTTTAGTCACCACAAAAAATGATTTGTGTATATCCCAATCTCCGTATGTGTTTATGGCATCTCCCGTGCATATGCTTTTTCTTCTTTCGGGCTTGAGATTGGATTAGTTGCAGTTGTTCCTGCCACAATAGGCCTTCCTTCTCTATTTACCAGTTGTCTTCCAATTGATTAATTTTGACATATCCATGTAGCATTTACAAAACAACCATATGAGTTAGCTCGTTGAAGTACATCAGTAGTATTATTTTGGGTTGTTTTGGTTCATTTAGTTTAGGCTAAACATTTGCTCAGATCACCTCGCTGAGTATTGTCCAGCCTTAAAGCCTCCTCCTATTTTAATGGTCAGCCAAAGCTTTAGTTATTAAGCTTGGAGTTAACCAGGCCCTTCTTTGGAATAAAGATCCGTTCCCCATCGTCCATAATACGCCAACTAATGAATGGGGATAGGGGAGTATTCTCTTTAGGAACCTTTTTGAGTTTTATTAGTGTAACTATATTATTAAACAATGGGTTTAATCACCTAAATTTTTTATGATTGGTGCTAATTCTCATACTTCCTTGATGATTCTGCAGTGGAATAACAAGTGTTTGACTGTTTACGTGCCTTCACAGCATATGAGATATTGATCATCAATAAACATTCTTCTTCTTTTTAATGAGTTTGCAACATGAACTGCATTATTTATATACTCAAGGTTAACCCTAAGAACTAGCCGCAAGAGCACAACTGATGCGTCGTAGCATGTAGGGGTCGAATCCACAATGACTTATTATCATACTACAAAAATATCGGATTCAAATTAAGCTAAGTAAATTAAATAAATTTACTACATTTATGAAATTAGGTTGGAAAACTTGTTTTAAATTCAATTAAACAAAAGCTAGGCTTTGGGAAATCCCTCTTCTTATCAATTCACAAGTAACTTAAATGAATTTGTTGATGTGTCAAGATTTCAATCAAAGCTAGTGTTAAAAAAATAGCCAAGGTCGATGACGTGTAAGTCTGGTTATCCTAGCTATAAATCAGAATATCCTAATCATCTTTAAAATAGAATTGGTTCTTCATCTATAGTTTTGTTTGGCGATGGTGATTTGTACGAGATTTGTCTCTTCTCTCAATTTCTTTCTCACTAGAGTTCCATGATTGTCCATGCTCCATGATTTGTCTCTTCTCTCGATCTCTTCCTCGTGATCTCTTCCTCACTACAGATCCAAGACTTTTGCTTTTAAAGCCGAGATCAACCAAGCCGAGATTTGTCTCTCCTCTCACTCAACATCTAAGCCGAGATCTGTCTCAGTAACTCCTTCGATGTAAGCCTCTCCCTCTACCGCACTATCATTTTCTCAATATCGTTTCATCTTTTAAATCTCTTCAATTTCGAAGTCATCTCATTCAAGTATTGATCTCATCTCTCTTCTCTTGTGATTGTAATTGTGAGAAATTCAATATAGGGTTTGTTTTTTATTTGTCTCAATTGTTTACGAATTTCTTCATTGTTTTTGTTTTGTCCTTATTGAAGATTTGAAAGTGATTCTTTAAAGATGTTCCTTTTGTGTTTGTGTCAATTGTGTGTGTGTTCATAGATTGAGTTGCTGTGAGATATAAGATGATGGAGGTCAAATTGTGGAATGACAAGTGTTAAAGAGATCCCGGGAGAATTTTGCAAAGTTCTTTGCTATCATCAAACCCACAGAGAAGCTTATATCCGAGACCTAATTGGTTGCTAATGGTGGAGGTATGTAGATAGTGTTTATGAATAGAATTCATTGAATGGTAAGTTTGTGTGGAGTATTCAGATAACGATTTAGATGGTTGTGATTTTTCAGGGTCAGCTAAACTCGGAGAATTAAGATCCTTTTTGAGAACTGGTGTCAAACAAGGAGGATGCTCAATGATGTCTTACACGATGGACTTTGAGTGTGAGGTTCTTATGGTCACATATATTTGAATCATCTTCTTAGGTTCTGGGTTTCTTCATGATATCATAAATATTTGAATCATAAGTTCCAACTTAGAGGTTCTTCTGGCTAATAAATTACCTTCTTTCTATGTTTTTGTAAGGTTCTCCTGGGTGGTGCTTTGTTTCATCAAATAGAATACATGAGAGATAGTGTAAGTTCAATGTGATGAAGGCGAGGTAAGTTAGTGTGTTATTTCTTCAACTTTTTTGATTACTTCATCATTTAAAGACTATCGCATATTTCGCCAAATATTCAACAACATAATATACCATAATTCCTAAAATGTGTCAGAGATAGAAAATTATAATTTTGTGTCAATTTATCCTTAAGTAATGATTCATGTTGTTTGATCAGCCGAAAATGTTGTCATCTAAACAAAACCGGTGAAAATTTGTACATTCAGTAATTTTTTTGTCATACAATAGCATTACGAATATAATTGAAAATTTTTAAGTTATCGAAAATAATTTGATCAAAAGTTGTCGCATTCAATTTGATTAGATATTTGGAGATCCTTGAAATAACACTGATTTGCTACTTATTGCATTCAATTATTTTGATTTTGCTTGCTAATAAAGTATTAAAATTAGATTACAAACATAAATGAAAGATTGTAATCGATTTGAGAATGATGTTAAACCCATTTTAAAATTTGCTTAGTACTAAATTATAGAAATTAGATTACAAATATAAATAATAATCGAGTTAAATTAGCTAAATTAATGAGATTAAAAGTTCTCGCATTCATTTTGTTTATATATTAGGAAATCGCATAATAATGCATTCAATAATTTTTAGTTTGCTTGTTAATAAAATATTTATTTTATGGTCTACTATAGTACGCTATATCTTTTGGGTTATCATATTTGACTCTTCATTGATTCATTAGTTTTTAGTTCGAGCTACTAATCATATGCATGAATTTGTTTTTTTTTTCATACTTAAGTTCAAAATTTAGATTATATCTTTATATTACTCCGTATTTAACAACTTGCAATAGTTTGTAATAGCTTAAGATCCAACATTATCTTTACACGGAAGGATTCAACAACTTGCAATAGATATCCATTATAGTTTCTCTGTTTTTTTATTGTTTTCATTTCCAAACACTTTTTGAACTTTTACAATACTATTTTATGAGAACTTTACATTGGACTCCACTTACATTTTTTTCTTTATTTTCTACTTTATGAAGATCACAAACAAAGTTTAAAATGTTTTTTTATCGATTAAATTTGAGCCCGCACATGATGTGGACCAATATCCTAGTCTTTTATTTAAATCTGAAATTGAAGATAGAAAAATGTTAGAAATTTATTCAAAACCGTTTTAGAGCTTGAAACACTTTTGTAAAATCAATCAACTGTCGTTGCGAAGACTATCTATGTCTAAATCCTAGAATTCCAAATTTATTTGAAAATCAATTAATTAAGACAATCATTATTTTTAGGTTCAATTAGTTCAAAAAAAATCTTAAACCAAATTTCTTGTGAATAGGAATTTTGCTCCTCTAAAACAATTCAAGTAAATTAATCGTACTTTTGACATATCATGGTTTTTTTACCCATTTCTAACCATGATATCATCTATTTTACCGTATCTTATTT
This sequence comes from Aurinia saxatilis, assembly GCA_900406295.1. Taxonomy (NCBI): domain Eukaryota; kingdom Viridiplantae; phylum Streptophyta; class Magnoliopsida; order Brassicales; family Brassicaceae; genus Aurinia; species Aurinia saxatilis. Next base: position 23,584 of record OVAP01000737.1, read on the forward strand.
ATATTTTTAAAGTCTAAATGAGTCATTTTAGGTCAAACTACGAGTTTGGAGCATTTGGTGAATTATGGAGAATTGTTTGGATCAAAGCTTGAAGAGAAGTGTCAAACGAAGAAAATTGAAACTTTTAAGAGAAGGTGTCGATCGACATCCTAATGGTGTTGATCGACACCCATGCGTTTCCAGTAATTTTTCAAAAATTCAACATCAAGAACTTTTCCATATTTCATATTTGGAAATTTGGTTTTAGTAATTTACCTTTTCTCAAATTCGTCTTAGGCTATAAATAAAGTGTTTCAGCTATTGTTTAGACTCATGCTTAATTAGATCTAAGATTCCAAAAAAAGTTTTTAGGGAGAAGATTTATGAACCCTTTTTGCTTCTTTGGATATCTCTTTATATGGAATTTAATTCTTTTATGATGTTTTGCTTGGCTATGTCTGAGTAGTTTACTTGTTAGGTTTATGGTTCTTCAAGGGTTGATGAAAGTATGCTAGTCATAAATCTAATTTAGGAAAACACTAATAGTGCTTTAATGCTAGTTCATTGATTGGCCACCTTGAATTAGATCCTAGGTTAATGATTATATGCTAACAATACCTGAAAAACACAAGTCAGTAAAATGCCTTGACTATCTAGCAACAATGACGATGCAATAGTTTATGGTCGCACCAATAATTCCTAATTTACATTATAGTCTAATAAATTATTTAACTTAACTAAGATAACCAAAATTGGGGGTTTTGTATTCTGCTTTTCCTACAGTTTTAGTTCAATAAATAAAAAGGCGTTAGACCTAGGGAATCACGGGAATTGAAAGCGAATACTAGATGATTAATCAGGTTTTAATTAAGCACAATCCTCAACTCAAACATAATTATAGAATTGATCCATTTTTGTGGCATCAATCACTTTTCCTAATAACCTAGATATCTAAACTATCGTTTAAAAGTAGAGATTGTAGGAAAGCAGTAATGAATGAGTTTGATATGTTCACAAATTGCCTTAACATCAAATTTTGTTGGCTAAGGACAATTTGCTCTCTTAGTGTGTTATCTAGCAATCTATTACACTTTCATTTAATAGATTCAACCTAATATCATAAACTAGGTGTACTGTCTAGCTTAAGCATTAAAGCAACACTAGGAAGAAGATTTCAAATGACTAACCTATTTGCATCTAGTTAAAAGTCTAACATTTCCATAAAAATCCTTAGATCCAACTAGAAATCTACTCACACATCATCCAAGAACAGAAAATCACAATCATAATCATAATCAAACTGAATTCAACTTGTAGTAAGATGTATGAAAGAGATAAGAGTAAGAAACACTTCTCCACAATGATGGTGGTGACAAAATTCGAATCCAAAAGAATATAACAAAAAAAAAAGAATGAATAATGAATAGTAGCTTCAATGGAGGCTGTAGAATGATAAAATAAAACCTAAGGTGTCCAAGAAGAAAAAAATAAAGTTTTATAGGAGAAAATCCCGTAATTGAAGAATTTTCATATTTGGCACTTGGATGAAAATGACATGTCTTCAGTAAAACAGTCATATTTTCTTAACCGTTAATCAGAATGACTTGAAACCACCACCAAAGGGAAGCAAACTCAATTCCTATGTCATGCCAAAATTTAAGATTGAAATTCCTATGGGAAGACATTCATATGACACAATCTTTAAGACACTTCACACTGGTTCTGCATTGTTATTTCCCTTGTTTGCCTCCTTTTTGTCTCAAATCTTCATTCCGAAGCTTCAATCCAAGCTCCAATGCATTAAGCACATGTTAAGACTCTAAACAAACCAAAATACTCAAAAAAACAATGGAAACAAGGATCAAAACATGTCAAAAAATGCAATATATCATATGCGAGTGTGTTAGTAATAACCTGAACTATCTTAGATGAAAAAAATTTCTATTCACAAAAAAGATTTGGTATAGGAAACTTGTGAACTATTGAACCGGTGCTCATTGCTAATTTAATTATCTAGCATTCACAAAGAGATTTGGTTTACTATGAATTAAATTAAGATAGCTTACTCCTCGAGAGTTGGTTTGCTTTATAATTTGGTCATGTGCTAAAACTAGGTTTGGTGTTTGTTTTTAACGTCTGGTGTCGATTGACACCTTCATAATATTGATCGACACCTTCATAGTATTGATCGACCCTCAATCGGATTTATGCCATAAATTGGATTCTTCTTAAGAAGTTCCCTAGACCTAAAGCTTGTCTTAATTGAATTAAACCCTAATCTCAACTATTTCATTGTTAGTTTTTAGTTATTTGATTGAATTGTCTTAGCTTGATTTAAAGTCCCGCAAATTGGTTGTGTAACAACTTGGTCTTCGTGGATTCCTAAGAACTATAAACACTTGTTGTGCGCTTACAGTAGTTGATAGAGTTAACACTATGTGTATCAAATTTCACATTAGTTAATTAACCTATGATATAGATTATATGTGATCAAACTAGAACTAGTAATATTCTTAATTATAGATGAAGAACTAAGGATTATCCTAACAAGTATTTCTACTCTATCAATTCAGCTTTAACCCTAGAATAATCCTAAGCCTAACAAACAAAATACACAAGCATATTAATTGAAAGACATATTATTTGAAACAATCAATATGATCAATGAAGAATGCATGAAAAAGATATCCATTAAAATAAAGAGGGTTTACAATACTTTTCTATGAGTAGAATCGTCTCTCAAAAAGTTCAAGTGCAACTCTCTTGCTTAAGTCTTAATAGAAAATAAGATATGATAAAACTAAGGCTGAAAACATGTATTTATAGCAAAAACATGATTTGGGTCTTCTGAAATATTTCCATATCTTCTGGGGAAACTATGTTATTTCTGAGTATTGAAAAATCTGGAAATTGGAAAGTTTGGAAAATGTGGCCATCTTTCTTTTCTGATTTGTGTTTTGTTTCCTTTTCCTTCAGTTAAATCTAAAAAGTTCTAAAATGCTCTAAAGTCTCCAAATTCATGTAATAACCGGTAAATACTAATAAATACTACAAAAATGCATAAAAGACCATATATATATAATCATAGTTAAAATCCGTAACAACCATAACATATCAATTACAAAGTAATTTGGGGTGTTGGGTTGGATTTTACTATAGAGAGTGTTTTAGATGGTAACTTGATTTTACCACATATTAACCATCCTTCGTATAGAACCATGAGAGATGAAGTCTTATGAGTTTGTAATGCTTGACTTTATGAGTTTAGAACTCTAAACAAGCTTTATTAAATGTATACGTTTACAAATTGCATTTGCATAAGCTTTCATTGACTAAGGACATTTTGCTCATCTATGTTTGTTTCTAGTAATATAACTTCCATTTTAATGAGTTTGTTCAACTAAGATCATAGACTAGGTGATCTATATAGTCTAAGCATTAAGAACAACCTAGATGACGAACTAGATGTAACATGACCATACTGAATATAGTATAAGCATTAAGAACTAGTGAAGAACCAGGATTATCCTTATTTATGTCCAATTCGTTGATTCATAAATTCCCTTTAATTCTACACCTAATTAGCAAACTACTCAGACATAACCAAATCAAACAAAAACATGGATAAAAGAAATGGTATAATAAGATATAATAAAGGTTTATAGTAGAGATTTTCTCTCCAAAATTTACAAGTGCAAAAGCCAAAAGAGTATAATAGAGTAATAAAGTGTATCCTAAAAATATGATAGAAATAGTATTTATATGGTCTATGTGGAAATTTGGTTGATATGGAAAATCCGAGTTGAAAAAGAAATTTTTTTAAAAAATTCGGATTTGAAATCTGCATTTGAAACCCATATAGACTCTAGCATAGGCTTGTGCAAACCAATGCCATAGAGTCACATACCGATGTCAATTTCCAGGAAATTCTAGCATATGAGATTGGTTGTAAAATTTGGATTTTGGCATCAGCTTGTGCAGACCAATGCCACATCCCGATGCTAGTTTTCATGAAGTTTCAGCATCACATGGCTTCACATAAAGTAGTGTAACTTTGGCTCTTGTTCGATTGACTTCAAATCACCATAAAATGAAAGCTGACTAAATATGTATCTTGAACTAGCCATGGGAAGATTTTCAGTAAATATCATACTTATAATAATTCCACACCTCTTTGCACCCCGAAAAGCCTTGTTTCCATCCAAAAGCAATCTAAGATCTGAAATGACTCGATAATAGACGAAAAGACTCTATGAAAGACACAAAATTACAATAAAATCGTAGGTTAAAATCGTTAAAAACATGATACATCAATACTTTTTCTCTTTCTTCTTTGTAGCGTAGAGATAATCCTATGTAAGCATAACTAGAACTTGTATCTTTTCCGATTCTAATGGAAGATTTAGATAACAATGATCCACCCCAGAACTACCCAAGAGGACAGAGGAGCTGGGGGATCATTTTTTTGGTGTTCTTATTTCTTTCTATACGCAACCAATTCTTAATCTCAAGTTGAAATTGGTTCAAAATGTCACAATTGATGAATCTGAGTAATAAATATTATTTTCTTATTTCAGCTCCAAATGAGCATATATAGTTGCCGTTAAATAATAGATGATCTTGAATTCTATAGTTGAATCTTAAGTGAATAAAAATCATCTCTGATTCTCATTTAAATTTTTTATTATGATATGTTAGTTTATCATATTATAATTTCCAAGGATTTTCTAGAACATGACACCATTGTTTTGAAAGGAGAAAATATCTCGGATTCTCCTTTGGCGTGAAGACTTCAAGGTTTCTCTGGTGTCGATCGAGCGCTCTCGGTGCTCTCTGGAGGAGCTGGCCGGCTCTGGTTCATGCGACATAGTCTGATCGAGACTCATCTCTTGGCTTGTTATGGTGGTGATTAACGGCGGGATTAGTTGGCTATACCTTTCTCTCGCTTCACCGCTCTACATATTATAGGCAGTATATTTGGCATATTAGTACAGTGGAGGTATCAGGCGTTGCTTCACCTGCCAAGACAACTTATTCATCAAGGAGGGGTATCTGAGTTGTATGTTTACAACTCGTAGAGTCTTTGTGTCTTTGGTCTATTTGGGTTGTTCTGTTTTTAGATTTATGGTTAGAAAGTTTTAGTGATAGATTTTGTTCGAATCAAATTTGTACCCTTTATCTTCTTTTTCTACACTCCGGAACCTGGTTCGCGACACCGACTCTGTAAATCCGGTTGTACTCTCGCTGGTTTCCGTATCTTGATTTGATCAATAAAATATGTATTTTTAGTGAAAAAAAAAAGAAAGACACCAGTGTTTTGAAAAAAGTGGTGTATAACCTTATGAGATCAATTTTGGGGTTTCCGGGTCAGTTCAGATTTCAAAGCACTGGTTATATAAAAATGTTGAATATATAGAATTCAAATTATTGTTAACACACAAGTCGTTATTTCAATTATAACATGTAAAAAAAATAAAAGAAAAAGGAGAGTGAAAATATTCGGGAGTCCGAATTTAATACAGACAAAGGGGATATTCAGACAGAAATCAAAGTTCAGAAGTAAGTCGAAACGTGTCACGAGAGAATCTCTTTTGTGCGTGCTTTGCATGGGATGCTAAAAAAGAAACAACTCTTTACTTTTCCACAGAATTTTTTTTAAAAATGAATTTCATTCCCGAAATAAAAGAAAAGAAAAGAAAAAGCGGTAATTAAAGCTGGATTCTAAAGAAGAATCTTTAAGAAAGTTAAGGGTTGGAGTCTTGCAGATGAAGATTTTAATTGGTTTGAACAAATGCGACCAGTCAATAATATTTATTTTCCTAATTTATATCATATTACTGTCTCATGTTGCTTACATATATGTGGTAACTTGCATTTTTGTTTTCCAAGATAGAAAATTCTAAATTTTTGTGGTATCTTAGAGGGTAAATTATTAATTTTTTGTCTGATAAAAAGGTTTTATTCAAGTGAAATGAATGATCGAATTCAATACTAATAATACAAAGGGAATTCCACAATGACTGGTTAATGGGTTGAGGGAATTAGGTACCTTCTATTTCTTAAGAACATTTCTTTATATAAATATATATATATATATTAATTTTCGTTTACTTTACTTTCATATGCAAAGGTCTTTATGGCTCTTATCCTAATATATCTCATCTGCATATTCTACCACGATAAAAATTTTACCGAAACCATGAGCAGTCCAACATAGATATACGTGTATATTCGTGGCTATAGAGATGTAAGATATATTTTCGTGTGTATAGTTTAGAGTTTTTTTAATGTACAATTTTAGATTTTTAGATTTTTTAATATTGATTAAAAAAAAACTTTAGGATAGTGATTGCAAAACACAAAACTCTTAAAATAACAGAAGGGATTTAGTCATATGTACCTATTTTTCCATATCATTAACCATATATACCCACCATCTTTTTGTTAAAAGTCTACACTACTATTCTTTCTAAAATACACCTATTAAAATATTAACTATTTATAGGATTTAATGTTTATGATCTAGGGTTTAAAAGTCTAAAACCTCAAAAAGTCTCTTCATCCCTAATAAACCCTAATCTCCATAAAATCTAAACCCTAAATCATAACAACTAAATCCTAATAGTTATTAAAACTTAAACTCTAATTTTATAAGGATTGAACCCTAAATCATAAATCCTAAATCAATCATAAATTCTATAATTTTACTAAGGGTTTGACTGGTTTAACCGCTGTGGATGCGGTTTTGAGTGTTATTAAGCGATTTGTACGACTGGTGTAGCGATTAAAAATTGGTGAATTTGCGGGATATTTATGACTGATTACCAGCAGATATAATAGTGGTTGACTATATATTAACAACATAAAAAATATATAAGTGTAATTTTTTACAAATAATTCAAATTAATAAGTATTTTAATATAATAAAAATAGAAATATGTAGTTTAATATTGGTATAACGATTAAAAATTGGTGAATTTGTGGGATATGTCTTATAACTATTTTAAGAATATGATTATTTAATACATGATACCTGTATTTTTAAAAATATTGGTATAGAGATTTATTATATAAGTATAAATATTAAAAATATAACTACTGTATATTAAATGTAATTTGTAATAAATACAAAATATAATATATATAATTATTTAAAATATGCT
>OVAP01000738.1:0-30701 GCA_900406295.1 Aurinia saxatilis
CTGTGCACTTGCAGTTAGAAATACATAGGGTAAAACTTTGTGTATCATATAACTACACAATACATAGCTGATAGCGTTACACTACACAATACACATTGCTCATGCTTTTAAACTCTTTGTGCCTCTTTCCATCTTTAAAATCTTATTCTTAGAAGAAAAAATAAAATAAAATGTAATCCGTAGATGACCAAAACAGGGAGTGAAGTGATAGGAATATGAATTATAGTAGGAAAAATTGTCTGTTTCAACACGAAGTGTAAGCGATGTGCTTGTAGACTCACGAAGAGTCCATCATCGTCTAAAACTACATCAACTTAGGAAAAACATCACACGGTATCACAAAGAATTGCAAAAACTGCCTAGTTCATCAAAATGCAAAAGGAAGTCTGTTTCTCTGTCAAACTTGCTGATGTGGCATTGTTCAGCTGGACTTTGATGCCACGCCAGCAGCCACATATTCATTTTGTTGGGCTAGGCTCAATAACCATGGTGGAGAAAAACATAATATGGGCTAAGGCCCAAAAAAAATTTATTAACCAAAATCTAACCGATAACAAACCAATTTATTCAAATCCTAAACCAACCATGATTTGTCCCGCCTAAACCATAACCTAATCCCGCCTAACCCGACTCAATTCCCTCCAAACCCGAGAACCGGACCCATATGACTAAAACCTTGAGCTCCACGATGATCTTCTTATGGTCACTTTCAATTGCCTCGAACTTGTTAGCAATCACCATCATATCCACTTTCTTCAAAGCTTCATCTGTATAACACTTTACATTCTTTTGTTCCTCACGCATGGATTCAAATTCTTGTACAAACGCCTCATCCCCCATATTTGAAATCGTGATCAACATTAGCTTGCACCATTCAAAATTTCGATAAGACCAAGATATATTAGAGAAATCTTATGAAAACTCAAAAGCAATTCTTTCTTACATTTTTATACAACTGACATATAAAGAATTGACAGTAAGGATTTCGACCCGTTGTGCAAGTAAACACTACAATATTCCAACCGCAGTGACACCTTTTCAGAATTGCTGAAACATCCATGTTTCTTCTGTAGCTTGATTCCACCGACATATCACTCATCTTCAACTGTGATTTCGAGCAAAAAATCAAAACATTCCTACAAACACCTAGTCGACCAAGAATAATAAAGAGTAACACTTACCTTCTTTGTATGTGCAATCCTACGGATTTCTGTTGAGATTTACAAAAGTATTAGGGTTCATAAGATTTGGGGAAGGAGACGAAAACTTTGAGGAGGAAACGATATTGGGGATGAGGTTTAAAGAAAAATCTGGTTTGGTTTGGGTGGTTTAGGGTTTGATTGAACCGGTTTATTATCGGTCTAGAATTTTGGTTAGTAAATTTTTTGGGGGCCTTAGCCCACATTATATTTTTCTTCACCATGGTTATTGGGCCTAGCTCAACAAAAATAAATTTATGGCTGCTAGTGTGGCACCAGAGTCCAGCAGGACAATGCCACATCAACAAATTAGACGGAGAAACAGACATCGTTTATGTTTTGATGAACTAGGCAGTTTTTCCAAATCTTTGTGATTTTGTGTGATGTTGTGCCTAATTTAGACTATTATGGATTCATCGTGAATCTACAAGCACATGCACTTACACTTCGTGTCGAAATAGGCAATTTTTTCTTTATAGTACACTAGAGGAAGGGGAACCGCTGGTCTTCAATTTTTAAAATTGAGAAGAATTGACTTTTGGGAAAATGAAATAATCGATTTTTTTTATATTGAACTAATGAAATGGGAGAAATAGTGCCTTTCTAATTTTTTTTTTTAAAAGAGTTAAAAGAGAGTTCATAAAAGAAACAAACCTACTTTTCAGATTTGCATTTGAATATAGGATCCGATCAAGGATGGTAGGTTGCAATATTAGGGCTGGGTAATAAAACTGAAACCGAAGAACCAAACCGAAAAAGGGAGGTTTGGTTCGGTTCCAGTTCCAGCCAAAGTAATATATTGGATTTAATACTCAAGATCTATGGACATCGTTCAGTTCCGATTACCATCCGAGTTCCAATAAGTACCCGAATGTAACCGAACTTTTTAGGGTTTCAGTTACATTTTACATTTTTCGTTGTGTTTTTCTCGGTTTTTTTGGTTATATCATGTATTTTCGGATAGTATGGATAAAAATAACCAAATTATGTGGTATTATTTCAATTTCATAGAATTTTATTGTTATCATTCAGGTATTTTGAGTATTTTTGGGTAGTTTGCGTATAAAGTAATGGAACCAAACCGAACCCGAATTTTTTTATATTCCCAACCGGTTCCTTTCAAAGAGGAACCGAACCCGAACCAATTACCAAACCTGAACCTAACCAAATATTAGTCAAGTACCTAATGGATCCTATATGCATGGAACCGAAGAACCAAATACCCAAAAAACCCAAACCGAACCTGATGTGGTCATCAGACCAGTAGCTGAACCAGAGCTCCATCAAAAGTGTCACACAAGCCGCATAGGACTCGACAGGGACACATTTGCCTTTCTTGGAGCATACCGAACCAACCAAGGAGATTCAAAGTACTAAAATACATGGAAATCATTCTCATCTCACCTAGAGAATTTCAAGAATTAGAATCAACCCAATCGAAGATCAGACGAAGGAGATATTCAACTTACAAATTGGGTGTTTCTACACCTATCCGATTTGGACATGCACGCACTGTTTGGAGGATCACGACCAAACCATAAAGAATTATGCACCAAAGAGAATCTTTATAGATTCTTGACTTAAAGGAGGTACTTGTAAAATTTGATTCACATCCATACCGATTCGGATGTGAGAGTTATGGATTTTCTAAACCGGAAGACTCTCGGCTTGCCTTACCTAGCACCTTACGAGTGTGGGAGACTCCAAACATATATTTGGCGACCAGGAGACATTCTAATTCAACCAGTAGATCTAAAACACGAGCTTAGCTCTACCAAGAGGTCCAAGACGCACAAAATCAAGTGGAGATACACATGGTCCGACTTTCCTTATTTAGACCCAAGCATATTCAACAAGTTCACACTTGGGGTCATAACTCTCCAACGGCTATATCATGTTTACAACTACGAATTAAGGACATTTCAGTCAATCTAGATATCCCAAGACATCACACATTCATGGCCAAGCTCTCAAGACTCAAGCACAACTCATGTTTCCTTATTTCACCTGATTTGCTCACAATGGTCCAACGACTAGTTTTTTACTCAATTCTATTATTTCTTTCTCCTTTCTATCTTTTTAGAATATTATTGTACTCATGTAAGAGCTCTATATAAAGCTCATTTTGTCCTTTTTAAGAAGCACCATTGATCATTAAAAGTAATATAAATCGTTTTCTCTTTTCACAAACTTTCGAATTCCTTTATGTTGTTTGTTCTTTAGTCTTAAGTGTGTGATTCACTTATAACTATTGAAACCTACGGATTAAGCTTGTTGAGTGATTCAACATTCTTGTTGAGTGATTCAACATTCTTGTTGAGTGATTCAACATCCTTGTTCGTCCCACTGATTGAGCGAGTCAATCTCCTATCATCATCTCCATCACGACTTCATTCCACCTTCCGCATCTTTAAGTTTGGAATCTCTTGATCATTGAATGATCTTAAGTTGGAGTGATTCCAATCTTATATCATAACCGACCCGAAAAATGTGGAACCGAACCCGAACCGAAACCGACAAAATACCCAAATGGGTCCTAAACTCCTATTCCTAAAGAACCGAACCCGAATGGAACCGAATCGAGAACCGAATGGTACCCGAAATAAATTTTTACACCTAAAATGCTAATTATATATATAATTAATATAACATATTTATCCTTCAGAACAAAAAAAAAAACATTTTTATCCAAAATTACAATTATAAATCTAAAGATATTAGTTATCAAATATCAAATATAATCAAAATACACAAAGTTAGTAGCTATATTATCCAAATTTAACCAAAACTTATTCAAATTTAACCTATTTTATGATTTTTTTGCATCAGAACCAACCGAACCCCAACCTTAGCTAGTTTTGGTTTTAAAATGTTGATAAAATTCGGGTATTTTTTTATCCGAACGGACCCAAATTGTTTCCAAATAAACATCGGTTCTCTGTCTACGGAATCGAACCGAGGTAGACCCGACCAAAATTTTATAATATCAGAATGAATACAACTTTTCTAGAACCGAATACCCGAGACCTGAATAGATAAGATCTGAACCGGAATGGGTACCCGAACGTTCATACCTACCTAAAAGTAGCGGACCAGAACCAAACAGGTACCCATATGCCAATGTTGCATTTAGGCCTGGGCTTATTACCCGGACCCGAGGAACCAAACCGACCCGACCCAAAATTACCCGAACCGAACCCGAACCGGTTTTATAGAAATACCCGAACGGGTCCAATATTCCTAGACCCGGGAACCCGAAACCGAATCCGAACCGAACCCGAAATATTTCGGGTATCCGAAAAACCCGAATTATTTATAAAATACATAGATTTTTTTGTTAGTTTGTGTAAGTTTTACAATTTACTTTGTTGTTTTTATGTTTAATTTTATTAGTTTGGGTATTTTTGTTCATTTAGGACAAAANTTAAGACAAAAAAATCAATTTAGTTGTATTGTTTTCATTTTTTAAAGATTTTTTTTTTTAAAGTTTGGTATTTTGGATAGTTTTTGAGACTTTTTTGAAATTTTTATGTTAAAAACCCGGAACCGAACCCGACCCGAATCCGGACCCGAAAATTTTCGGGTCCAAATGGGTCTTTATTTAGAGACCCGAACCGACCCGAACCGACCCGAACCCGAGGATACCCGAACCGAACCGACCCGAATTTTTTTTATTACCCGAACGGGTCCTAAAATCATGGACCCGAAAACCCGAGGACCCGACCCGGATCCGACCCGTAACCCGAAATGATACAAGAGTAAGAGAAAAGATTTATCGAAGAAGAACTGATAAAATTTACAGATTGTTGTCCAAATAAAAAACGCTCTTCATTTTCATTTCTGTCAATAGATCCTCCGAGAAAGGCTCAAAAGATGACTGAATACAGATCACTGAATTCTGCATCCACTGGACTCAGGCGCACGTTGTACATTCCCATAAGCTGTTAGCTCAATGAGGTCCATATCCCTGCCTGCAAATTTTTTGCAAAAAATAGAACACTCTGCTGTAGTTTGTTCCATAGCAATGATAGAAAAATACTGCCAAATTACCAGCAACTCGGCAGTAAGAGCTCCTCTGGATAAGTTCGGCTCTGGAGATATCCGTTTTATTTCCCTTTGATCGGTTCACCTTTGCCTGAAAGTTGAAACAAAACAAACGCAATGTCAATGACCAAGACCAAGAGTTTTGCCTACTGATTTCAAGGATGAAAAAGCAGCTAAAAGACCTAAAAGGGTAATAGGTTGGTTTGAAGTTCCTAATTCAGGTTTATAAGCGTGTTTTGCGGAATATGGGTCGTCTAAGAAAAGCGTTTACTAAACAAAAAAGGTCATACATTGAATAAGAGAAAACAGTAAGTACACATATATATATTGTAATACACATTAACAAACCTTAAAAATGGTAACAATAAGTTAGTTGAAAACATAGAAATGTAGTAGTCTAGTAGACATCAATAGCCTTAAAATAAGTTGGTTTAAATTTCCACACGAGTAAGCTGCGTACCTGTAGAACCTGACAGTTATCCAGAGAGCTTTTTCCGCCCTATAGAAATTGGAAAATCAATTTCTTCTGATACTTTAGAAGAAGAATAAAGCACTGAATGGTTAATGTTTCATGTAGAGAACGATGTCTTCTTCCTGCATCTCATGCTAATATATACTACGAATCCAGTTACATTATGCGTTTCAGAGAAAAATAAATATAAATGCATCATTGATATACATTCATATAAATCTTAGTTTGGGTATCCTTTTTACCTTTTTAGACTGAGATATAAACAATTAGGATCACAGCCAAGTCCATCAAAATGAAAGCAGAAGTCTCTACAGTAAAAGATCCTTATGCATTATTTTCCCGTTGGAGGTTTCACTGATCAAGTTCCTACACCTAAATTCCCTACACATTTCACGACCAGAACACAGTCTCATGAAGTGAGAAGAAAAAGACAAACCTTGGAGTAAGGAATAATGTGATCATAGTCATGGCACAAGCATCCGGGACAACCTACGAGCTTCCTAAACACAATGTTCCCTAAAGGATCTCTCCGCCAACGCTCAGGATCTCTCCCTTTAATCTTCTCCGCCTTTTCCCAGCATTGCTGCTTCACGCTGTAAGGGAAGCTCCTCGGCTCCGAATTCGGGTCGTCGTAACCCGACCCGGGAAAGAGACCCGTCTCCCCGCGGTCGACTGAGGTGGCCGAAGTTGTCAGCTTTCCGGGTCGGGTCTTTGGGGGAGAAGAAGATAAGGCTCTGTTTCTGCGTCTCGGCTGGTCTTTGCCGCCGGGTCTCATCGCCGAGTGTTGAACTCCGTTATCCGAATCAAAGACGAAGGAGCTTTGGTGGTTTAGTTCGACAGCGAAAATCAAAAGATTGCAGATTCTTCGGGAGATGAATTTTGTAGGCCAATCCATTTCTTCCTCTCTCAGCCCACAAACAAACGAATCCTAGCGTTTGGAACACATAATTAAATTGACTAATTTGAACATTATAAATTATACAACTGGAAATCTCTACATATATTCATTCAATTTTAATATAATTATATATCAAATTATTTTAAACACAATTATAATGTAACCTTTACATATATATATATATATAATACAAAGTTTAACTATTAATTATATTTAACTAATTTCAAATTAAACTTTTTATTAATATAATTATGAATAAATTTAATTAAGGTCAAATTATTCTATTTTTACATAATTATTTATTGTAAACAAATTAATTTTTTTTCTTCTAATTCATCATTATTTTAACCCCTATAATACTTTTAATTACAAATACAACAAATTTATTCGATGTGTAGGTAAAAACTCACACAATCAATACTTGTTTGAGATTCTTAAGAGATCACAAACAACTTGATTCGAACACAAATAAAGAATAAGCGAAGAATTTTATTGATTATTAGTTCAGGAAAAAGTCTTTCGTAGCTTACGGTTTTAGGATTTTTAAGTTAGAAAAAGATGATCTATAAGTTTAACCTAAAGAAATATATATATATATATATACAAGATTATGTCGACTTAGAGAAAATATAAACTCCTAAATCTTCTCGTATATTCCCGATCCTTCTTGCCTTTTCCCTTTAGGTCGGCTCGTCTACTTTTAATATTTGGTCTTGGGTCCTCTCGGCTTTCGACATGTACTGGACTGTTCAGAATATTGCTCAGCCCATCATTATGTGACGACGAACTCAACCTTTGGAAACCGACAAGGATAGGCCGAGGAAATGATTCAGTTTACTTCCTCGGCCTGATGTATAAGGTACTGAGTTGGCCGAGGACATGATCTGATTCATGTCCTCGGCTTCGCGAGTGTTATGAATTATGCCGAGCTCATGATTTCGTTAATGACCTCGACATATGCAAACAAAGATTGCACTGAGGAAGTGACTTAGTTAGACTTCCTCGACATCTTGTGTTAGATTCATCACTGAGGTTATGTCTCAGTAGATGACCTTGGATTAAGTGGTCAAGACTTAGCCATGTCATTCGACTGCTATCATGTGATCTTAGGTGGGATATTTGACCCCCACAGTTAGCCCCCCAAAGTTCGCAGGGTTGGATACAATAATGCGAAGTGATGTTCAGCATGCAGTCGAGGGTTAGAAATGATTAAACCTCCGGAAGGTGAACAGTTTTCGCATGTTTTTCGAGATGAAAACGGTTCAGTTTCCTTTCCTTCCCTATATAATTTTCACTCCCCCTCTTCACTTCTCATTTTGCATTGTGTGGGGAGTGAAGTGACTGCATTCTCAAAGGTAAAATCCTCTGTTTTCTCTCTTCATTTTTTCTTAGAAAATTAGGGTTCTTGAATAGTTTTGTTGAGTGCCGCCGCGAATTGACCCAATATTCCGTCAAATCTTCATAAAATTAGGGTTTATTCATCCGAATTCCGATGAATCCCGAGCTGCTATGGACGTGACCCTATCTGAACGTTTGGCTTTGGATTCCGCCGAGCAGAGTGGTCAGATTGAAGTGGACGAGGAAGTGCTAGATGACTAGGGAATCTGATGGCAAAAACGCGACAGCCGAGGATATCATACCTCCTCAATCTCGTCGTGTACTGTTAAGTGAAGACGACTAAGATGACTCTGACGATGAGGAGGAAACTGCCCAAAGTTGTGAGTCGAAGGGTGATGAAGAAACATAAGCCGAGGAAAACAGATTGGTGGTGGCTAACGAACCAACTTCACCTTATGCCGATGAAGCCACCTCAATTGACCTTGCAATCAGAGAGTCCCAGTTAATCGCACAGCTAGTTAAGATTGAGGCCAAGGAGTGTCATCAGGGTTATGGTCCCCTGAAAGATGTCGAGGAGGCGGGTAAGCTCAAAGCCGAAAAAGGGTAAAAAGAAGGAGGTCAACAGCCCTAGGATTCCTCCACCGATCTACTACATATCAGGCCGATCGTCGTCGACGGCCAAATCACTTGACGGGTTGAGAAGAAGATATAACATTTTGGCTGAGGTCGAAGTAGTCGTACCACAGGGTACTTCACTCTCTATGAGAATTTCTTCACCCGGGGTCTGCTCTGGTTTCCAATCCCGGAAATCATGACAGACTACCTCTTCCGGCATCAAGCTAGTTTTGCTCAACTACCCCCTATGTCGTACGTCGTTGGTAGGTCTATTAGTTAGGAGCTACGAGTGCGATATTGAGCTCACCACAAAGCATTATCTCAGTTTCCAGCGATTTTCTAAAGCCACCAAGAACGCTCCGAACAACTACTATCTAACCAACCGATCCAAACAGAGAGTTGTAGATGGGTTCCCATCCAAAGACCACCATTGGTCTAACAGTTTTTTTCTATGTCCCTATATGCCGAGCTTCAGTAGGTCGGAATGTGCCCATGATCCTATCTAGTTGGGATCCGATCGGTAGGGTCCTTAGTTTTTGTGTAAATTGCGTTATGTCTTATTTGCGATCTAACCGTTTGCTTTTTGCTTTGCAGATAACTACAGTTGGCATTTTCTTTCTACCATCTTCAAGGCCGGCCTCGAGAAACTTAGGAACGGACAAATCGACTGGCAGACTTCTTTCACACTCCAGAGAGTAGAAGAAGCAAGAAACCGAGTATAAGGATTTGCTGCTTCCAATGAGGAAAGTGAATCGGAAGAAGAAGAAGAAGAAAAGGTAGAACTTACCGAGGAAATTTTGAATGAGATGAGTCATCAGATCAATCTCCGCGAGTTAAGGCTTCAACAAGCTAGAGAAAAAGCGGCGGCCAAGCTTGCGGCAAACCTGGTTAGGGTGAACCGCATCGTGATCGAACCCAACACCTTGGCTATCATGCCAGCTGATACGGATACAACTCTTTCTCCGGCCGAGGAGCTTCCTCCGGCCGAAGATACTGTGGACATGCCTGGATGATCTATCCTTCGGAAACACTCGTCGAAAAAGAAAAGGACGAGAGAAGTAACCGGAGTCGAGGAGGGTCCTTCTGCCGAGCAGGTTAAGAAGACCAAGAAGAAGAGGAAGAGCAAATCTTCCAAGGAAACTTCCACTGTTGTCTCTCCGTCGAGGGCGTCACCCACTGAGATCCCCGAGGATCGATTGGCCTGGTCAGCAACCCTCTTCTCCCGACTCACCTTTCATGGGGTATCTGTACCCTCTTTGGAGTCGATGGCCAATCCGAACGGCTAAGGTCGTTTGGCGTACCAGGGTTCTAGGTAATTTACACGTTCACTTGCTTATTCTGTCTTTTATTTTTTAGGCTTGGCTAACCTGGGTTTATTCTTTCTGAAGTACAACGCCGATGTCAACCGTGCCACTATTTGGTATGAGGGAACTATCTCCCAGCTGAGTTCCCAGGTCCGAACCTGCACTTGGTGACCAGGTAACTGAGGAACTCACCTGATTCTACTCCGAACCTGCACTTGGTCGGGTTGGCCGTCATGTTGTGAATGTTGAGTTCTTGGAAGCATTCGGCAAGACGGTTGGCGTGATCGTCGGCCTTCAGAGACTTGACCAGCATGTCATCGATGTAAACTTCCATGGTCTTCCCGAGTTGCTTCGCAAACATCTTATTGACCAGACGCTGGTATGTGGCTCCGACATTCTTTAATCCGAACGGCATGACCTTATAGCAATACGTTCCTCGGTCGATGATGAACGTGGTTTTCTCATGATCATCGGGATGCATGAAGATTTTGTTGTAGCCGGAGAAAGCATCCATGAAGCTTAGGAGTTCGTTCCTGGCGGTAGCTTTGACGAGACGATCAATGTGAGGGAGCGGGAAGCTGTCCTTGGGACATGCTTTATTTAGATCTGTGAAGTCTACGCGCACTCGCCACTTCCCATTCTTCTTCTTGATAACCACCAGATTAGCAATCCAATCTGGGAATTTGGATTCCATGATCGAGCCAACCTTAAGCAAACGTTCCACCTCGGTGTTAACCGCGTCGGCTAGTTCGTCGCCTAGCCTGCGTCTTTTCTGTTTGACCGGTTTAAATGAAGGATCGACGTTGAGCTCGTGACATGCCGTCTTCATACTAATACCATGCATGTCCTCGGCTGCCCAGGCGAATGTGTTCACATTGTTTCTTAGTAGCTGGACGATCTGTGATCGAAGTGGATCTTTGAGCGCGCTGCCGATCTCTACGCATCGCTCTGAAAGTTTATCATCGATGCAGGCGGACACTACGAATTCTTCGCCTTTGGGTCTGTCGTAAGACTCCGTGATCTGTAATTGCTATAAGGTGACCGACAACTGTTTGTCGTAGTCATAGCCTGCTCAACTCTTTCTTACCTCGGCCTTCAGTTTTCGGTCGGTCACTGCTGTCAAAGTTTGTGTTCGGCTATAAGGCACACTCTGGATTCTCGTTGGCTTCCTTTGATCATCCCAATTCCCATCGGTGTTGGAAATTTGATAAGGTGGTAAGAGACGGAACGGCTTTCATGGTGTTTAACCAGGGTGTGCCGAGTATCACATTGTAGATGACAAGGTGGTCGGCTACGGAGATGTCCACAATCTTAGTTACGCCCAGCGCTTGGACTGGCAACTTGATAGTTCCCAGAGTCATCGTTGTCTCTCCCGAGAAACCTGTCAACGGTTTCGGAACTGGTGTGATATCGATGAGATGAATTTTCATTCGTTGGAGAGTCTCGCAGAATATCACATCCAGTGTGCTCCCTGTGTCAATGAGGATTCGAGCTACCTCGAAGTCGTTGACGACGAGTTCGATCACTATGGTATCTTTATGAGGGTGAGCGATCCCTTTCGCGTCCCAAGCTTCAAACGACATACTATAATCTGGAATGTCAAGGCCGACCGCCACTCTTGAGACGAGGTCGGTCTGTCGCTGGAAGGCTTTGATGGATGAGACCGTGTCAAAACAATACTGAGATCCGCCCATGATCATGTTGATCCGAGGTCGAAAACCTCGCTGCTGGTCTCCTTCCTTGAATCTGTCCCGTTTTGCTGGATCGTTTGGTTTTGGAGCAGAATGAGGTTCGTCTTTCCTCGGCCTTGGGAAATCTTTAACGCCAAAATCTCCCAGCTTTCCCTCAGCCAGAGACTTGGCCAGGAGGGCTCCCAGAACTTTGCAATTCGCAGTGCTATGCCCCTTGTTCTGGTGATGGTCCCAGAAAGCATTCTCTTCGTAGGCCATCTGGAGGAGCCATTGTTTGGAGTGACCTCGTCCTCGGCCACCCGTTCGGCCTCCTCCTCGGCCATGACCTCGGCCGACGCCTCTCCCGGCGGTATCCTCTACGTAGTTGCACTCGTCATATTCAGGGTATTCCACGAGGTAGTTGTGAGCGCCTCCTTGAGATGATCCTTCGTGGTCAACGTATCACTCAGTTGCTATTGTCGTTTGGCTTGAGGGTTGGGATGAAATAGGTGGTGGTCGGCTCGTCGACCGTCCCTCCTTTGCCTGAATGGCTAACATCTCCTCTTCGTCGGCTATATATCTTATTGCTCGATGAAGAGCCTCTTGTACAATGACTACGGGCCGTTTGGCCAAGGAACGTCTGAGCTTGCCGGTAAATAGCAGTGCTTATTTCAAGGCCTCGAGAATCGCCTTGTCTCCCATACCATCGATTTGTGTAAGGGTGGATTTGAACCTGACAATGAAATCATGGAGTTATTCGTTCTGCCCTTGTCGGATATTCCATAGATTTTTCCTGATTGGCTCAAACCCTGGCAGTATGACGTATTGCGCCATAAACTTGCTTTGCAGCGTGTCAAAGTTTCCCGCCGAGTATGGGTCGAGCTTGATGGACCAGCGTATCGCTGCCCCTTCTAGATGCTCGACAAATAAAAGGCAAAGCCCAACATCTCGTTGTCCCAGGGGGAATTTTGCTCGGTTCATGGCCACATGGAAAGCAGCAAGGTGAGCTTTAGGATCGGTGAATTCTTTGAAGATTAGAATCTTCATCATCCCCGGGTCGGGGATGTTCACCGCTGTAATCGCGGGAGTAAACGGTGTCCTCCTTGCTTCCTTCAGCATGCGGTCAATTGCTGAAGCCGAGGACGTTGCTTGGTGAACCTGGGACTGGACAGCTTTGAATCCATCCTGAGTTTAGCGATCATTGCCCTCATCTCCTCCAGATCGGCACGGAGATCGCGATGCTCGACTTCTTCATAGGGATTATGATCGTCGTAGAAGAGCATCTTCTCGGTGACCTTGGCCTCTGGATCCGAAACTCGTTCCCTGTTTGGACCGCGAATAACGTTGTCTTCAAGATTGATTATGTCCTCGACGTTGTGGTCCGTCCAGATTTCCTGGCCGTCGTTGGGTTGCGGACCTTGCTCGCATTTGGTTTAATGTACCTCAGCCCTGTTAGGGGCATGTACTCCTCGTCTCTTGGGAGGAGGAAGAGGAAGCCTAGTTGGATCCGTCATCCGAGATAAATTGATAGGAGTGCGGAAACCTTCCCCGTAGAAATCCAAACGATTACGAGCGTTGGTTGCGACTTGCCTAAGAGGTTTCCTCGTACCGGTGAGCTGGGTGGAGATGGTTTTTAGCGGATTGAGGATGCCGAGGTTTGTCTCTTCCTGTCGCGGGCCTCTCTTGGTGAGGTCGGCTATTGTCGCCGCGACAGCTTCTGGATTCACCTCGGTACGAGAGACTCCCTGATCGTTCGTGATGGTTCGCGTAATGGTGAACGGTGGAGTCGTCTCCGGTGGGTTGTTTCCAAAAGGGGTCTGTTCTTCTTCTGACATTGTCTTCGCTAGAGATTAAGTTTGTGAGAAGGTCTTCGGTTCCCCACAGTCGGCGCCAAATTGTGTGGGTAAAAACTCACACAATCAATACTTATTCGAGATTCTTAAGAGGGATCACGAACAACGTGATTCGAACACGAACAAAGGATAAGCGAAGAGCTTTATTGATTGTTAGTTCAGGAAAAAGTCATTTGTAGCGTAAGCTTTTAGGGTTCTTAAGCCAGAAAGAGATGATCTACAAGTTTAACCTAAAGAAGTATATATGTACAAGATTATGCCAACATAAAGATAATTTAAACTCCTAGATCTTCTCGTATATTCCCGATCCTTCTTGCCTTTTCCCTTCAGGTCGGCTCGTCTACCTTGTATTTGGGCTTGGGTCCTCTCGGCATTCGACAGGTATTGGGCTGCTCAGAGTATTGCTCGTTCCATCATTATGTGACAACATATCCTCGGCTTCGCGAGTGTTATGAATTATGTCGAGCGCATGATTCTGTTAATGACCTCGGCGTATGCAAACAAAGATTGCACCGAGGAAGTGAATTAGTTACACTTCCTCGGCATCTTGTGCTAGATTCATCGCCGAGGTCATGTCTCAGTTGATAATAGAGACGACCTCGGCCTAAGTGGTCGAGACTTAGCCATTTCCTTCGACTTCTATCCTGTGATCTTAGGTGGGGATATTTGACCCTCACATTCAATCAGAAATTATTTTGAAGATTATATATTTTATGAATATATTTATATTTTAATCATGCACATGTCAAAATCTAGTGGTTAAATATATGAATACATAGTTTGAGTTTACCAACTAACGTACCAAAAGTATCGTAAATACGAACTGAACCGATATCGAACCAGCATATGATATTTAATCGGTGTCACAAGTCCCTCATTGTTAACAACTATAAAGAATAATAAACCAAATAAATGGTCGCTATAAGTATAGCGGATCATTGTCACCAATGTTGCGAAATGGAATGGCCTCCAACGAGAATACATTCCACTTTTCTATAATATGCAACAGCAATTTCGTTTTTCAAGAGACAATGAAGATCTTTGAAGAAAAGTTACCGATATACCAATTATTTTGACATTCCATTTAGTTTGTTTGAAGTTTGCAGTAGAGTGAGATCGAGATCATGGTAGTGTCGATAAACATCAGTGAGAATCGACCCTCACACTTTTAAGGAATCATCCAAATTTCAGTAATTGTTCGACACCAATAACATGAAAATACTGCATCTTCGCATAAACGAGGTGAAAGTGGTACTGATAAAAACCCGTGGTTTCGACCGACACCCTGCCCAACACAAATATAAAAGATTTTATAAAAACAATATTAAAATAAACAAAAGCTTTTAATATTGTTGATGTTACCCGTGGTTTATAAAAAGCATTTGTTTATTTTAATATTGTTTTTATAAAATCTTTTATATTTGTTTATTTATGTTGTGGAGGCTAGTACAAGCATGAGATACATTCCTAGGTAAAAGATCACTAATCTATAGATTAACTTAAATTCTTTTTGTGTTAATACTTTTGGAGATCATAAATTTGATTAATTTTCCAGTGATCAAATCAATGAAATCCAAGTAAGAAAACATCAGCCCAATCAACCACTAAGCACCTTAACTCATTTCTCAATGGCTAATATGATGTAGCAAAACATTTTGTTCATTCAAGCATTTCATCAAACACTTGGTAGGTGTGTGAAATGCCTATGATCCAAACCTAATGAGTCAAAAAATAAATAACATTAATCATACAAGATGTTTAAGAAAACAATAAAAACTAACCCTAATCCACAAAATCAACACTAATCATCCACTAATCTACCAAACCCATCAATCAATAGAGAGATTACTCACTCATAATTAGAGAATCAAAAGAGACTAAGATAATAATCATAATCATTATTAAAAGATGAGATTAATAGTTTTCCAATTAAAAAATCAAATCTATCAACCTTAAGAACAAGATCCAAGATCCTAAAGATAAGACTTCTCCTTTAGAAAGGACAACAAAAATAGTATTTAAAGATAAGATCCGTAAAAGTCAACAAAAATTAGAAAAGTCAACAAAACTTGGGAATGGATTTTGTGCAGGCAGATCGGGTCATGGATTGAGCATATGCCCGATCTGGCTGCACAGGGAAATGTGAAATTTGGGTTTGGTGGCAGATCGGGTGTCTGGTCCGCTCTGGAGACCAGTCTTCAATGTAACATCTATAACTTCTCCATATGATCTTCAAATCAGATGATTCCAAATCTTAGTGGAAGCTAACTCATTCCTCTAAATCTCCAAAAATGCTCAGCTCCATTATATAATTTTAAGACTACCAGTTGTTCTTCGACCTGAGACCCTTTGGATGGGCCTTCTAGCTCAAATTTGCTTAAGTTTTCAAAATTGTCCCAAACTCTTTCAAAATTCACCAAAGTCATCTAGAACCTTCATAGAACACTCCTAAGCATCTTGAGAAGCTCCATTAATTTTTTTCTCAATTTGGTACCTAATGCATATGAATATTCATGCAAAATGCTATTTTCTAAAAGATACAATCCTAAATGAAATTTGTGAGAAATAAATGTAAATGATGCAATGCAAGGTGATTATGCAACAAATGGATGATAAAAAGACTGAAAACTAGCTAAAATGGTATCTAAATACAACACATCAACTTTCACAAAATTTAACCTTGGCTTGTCCGCAAGCAAATGATCAAAGATCAAACTGAAGGAATAGTTTGAAGGTGGGGACTCAAAGCAATCATGATGAAATTCTTGAACATTCAAAACCCATTCGAAGTAACGCTAGGTTTTCACAAAGTTAATCCTTACTCATTCATGCTCAATCAAATATATCACATCCTTCTAGAACTACTAAGCTAAGCTCCAACAAGATTCACTTGACTTCCCCTTTGACATTCATTAAATGGCGCGTGTGCGGTGTCAAGAATGGACAGTCGATCAAACTCATTTGGTCCAATGCATTTTATACTAGAAGTTTATGCTTTAGTGATTAATCTCAAATAAAGCATAACTCAAAATCTAAAAACAATTGATAAAGGATGTGTTGATGTTACAAGGTTTTCTTCCATTCTACCCTTTCTCAACTCTTAACATCTCACTCTTCTCTCAAACCTCTTAATCCTTTAAGACATTTCTCTTCTCATTTTTTCTTTTCGCATTCACCTAGAGAGTTATTTTCATAATGATCTAGCCTTTTTTCTCTTCCACACTAATCAACCCCTTTTTTTGTTTTTTCAATTATTAGCCTTGGCTTAAGCCTTTTTTCGCTTACTAAGGGGTTTACATTTTTGTATTTAGTCTTTTTAGTGTGGGTATAGGCTTTTTGGTACTCTCTCTAGTAGGGGTGGGCACGGTTCGGGTACCCTTGATTTTCGAGGTACCCTTTACCCGACCCGACCCTTACGATTAATAGTATTTTAGTACCCGTACCCGACCCGTAAAAAACAAGTACCCTAATAAACGGGTATCCGACAAAAAATTATCGACCCGGCCGAGTACCCGACCCTTTATCCTTACCCGAATGATTATAGTATTAATTTTTATTAAACTATAAAGTTAAAAATTGATGTGCCGATAGATGAAGAAGGCGCTACAAAAAAAGTAAAAATTCATAATATGGAACATAATCCATTACTCATTATTTGTGAATACATTTTAGTGAAAAAATCTTAGGTGTCAAGCTCTGTTTAAAAGTCTTTGTTAAAGTTTATGACGTCATAGGTGATAAGGCATCTCTCTCCTTTCGAATAGGAAATTTCAGAAACACGTCAATTGAAATTAGAGTTCATCTCCAAATCTCGAGGTTACTTTCTAGAGAAATTCCCAAATTTTGACATCCTTCTATTATTACCGAATTAATTTGAATTAATTAGAAATCTAGAATCTACTATTCAAATTAGGGAGAGTGCTGTTTTCAATTTTTTTTATTTCGTCCGGAAATAGTTTTACCTATTTTCAGCGTCGTTTTTCTGGATTTCCTCGGGTTTTCGAGTTTGAGTTTCAACGAAATCTTGACCATAAACCTTATATTTAGATGGGATAAGGTGTTGCTTAAGTTGATTCAAAACTTGATGATTTGTTTGTTTCGAAATAGATGATTCAACCCTCTTCTATATTTTCCGATAAATCATCTTACAAGAACCACACAAAAAGAAGAATCAGAGCCCGAGGCCGAGGGAAAAAGATCTGGGTTTGGTTTGTGAAGTACCAATTTCAAATCATATCCATCTCTCCCTGCAAAATTAACTAACCCAGAAATTCAAATTACCCTTCACCTTCGAGGACCAGACGTGAATTGCCTTCTGCTCAAGAGAGACATTTCGGATCTGATTTACTTGTCTGAAAATCCGAGAACATGAGGGAGGGGACATGTGTTCTGGTGAATGGAGAGAAGTGGTCGCTGAAGGATTTCAATGGTGGGGATGTTTTGATGCTGTGTATGAGAACTATTGTGAGCGTATGCTCTTCTTTGACCACTTAAGTTCTCAACAGCTCAAGGAAACTGGTAAAAAAGCTTCTTGTTCTGATTTGTTGTTGAGTTTATGTTGCATATTCTCTGTGGTTAAGCTAGAATTATACTGATCTCTATAACATCTGAATCATAGTATTATATTTGTTTACTTCATATTTGTTATGATTCGTGTTGTTTACGATTCAACTCCAGTTCAAATAAACCAAAGTGTTGTTCTTAAAGGAAGTGGAAGCTGCAAAAAAGAGTATAGAAATTGTTCATATAATAAAAGAGGTTCCTGTTATTTATTCTCCTTCTGTTCTTTGATATTAAGCTCTTTGTCCAGAGTTTTTGCAAACACTGAGCACAAAACAACTAGATGGATCTTTTTCACTTTCCTCACATTATCAATGCCATCACTTTTCTTCACTTTATTTGTGGATTTGATGTGCAGTTGAAGATGGTAAATTTGATTTAATCACTTTAATTTACTGATATAATCTATGGTTGCAGACTTGCAGTCATCACCTCTCGAGAAACAACTACTATCTATGTTATCACCAAGTTAAGACAGTTGGTTTTGCAAGAGAGATTTAAACTGCAAACAATTAGCCACAAGAGAGGTTTAGTAGTAATGTAATTTCGTTTTAAGTAAAGACATTAGCTCCTGAGAAGAATACCAAACACAAATCCAGAAAAATCAAAGTCAAAGTTTGATAATCAAAGTCATTAATTCAGTAGGTATAGTTTGTATATTCTATAAACTATTGATTTTGATTCGTATTTCAGGCTGTTTCTTTGTTCAAATCCTACCTTGGTGGAGCTTTTGGTGAAGACGCTATCACAAATAAGTTTGTTTTGATTTATGAATTGTTGGAAGGTAAGTAAGCGTTATCAAATTAATTTTGCTTAATATGTTTGGTGTTATTTGTTTATGTATTGTTTTATATTGGGTCCAAACCAAAGCGATAATAATATTATGTATGTAATTAATTGCAGAGATTATGGACTTTGGCTATCCACAAAATCTTTCCCCTGAAATATTGACATGGACATATTGGTATATGCTCTTCTTACCATTGCATTTAGCAGTTGTTTTGGAATCAAGATTAATATGGCAGCTTCTCTCTTTTATTTTGCAACGTTCATGGTGCTTTTGCTTCGGAGATATGATTTTAATTCTGAATTCAATTTCATTGGCATTATTTGAGGTTGGATTTCATTAGTAGATATCTCTTTTTTAGCGTTGGTGTTCAGTCAGTGTTGATATATTCCAAGTCCCGACCCTGGTAGTGTAGACATTAAGAGATCAAGACGATGGTTTAAGGTTTATAAATTTGATAAAGTTGCAAGAGACCAATGATCTGAACTGTTCTCTCTTTGTTTTCAGCTGTTGAAAATGGATTAATGGAGTTTATATGGGAAGTTTACACAAAGACTAGCTTGTCTTCTTGTGCTCTAAAGGGATAAACCTTGTGGAGTCTATAAGATGGACTGGTTTATTAAAAGAATTGGAGACAAGACAAGGCAGTGGAATGTCAAAGAGAACGGTGTGGTTGTTCTGAAGGGATAAGTTTTTCTTTCATTTGGTTTGGAGATTTATTTGTTATACATGTGCAGGTTTTGGAGTCTATTAGAAGAGTGTGTGAGCCTACAAGCTGTGTCACTCCAAGTGAAACAAGGCTATCCTCTATCTTCTGTTGCTATCACGAACTCGTGCTCATGTGCTCTTATTTTTGCCTTCTTCAAGTCTTCAATAGCTTTAACTCTGCATTTTTCAGATGCTCTCGGTGAGAAAACTCTGACCTTGCTGTTCTCTTTTGTTCCTAATCTATTTAGCTCTCTTTTTAATGTAAAATTTCCTCTGTTGATCAGCCTTCAGCTTCACTTCTCTTAGTTTTACTTCCTAGGGTTGTACAACATTGATCTATGCAGGAACATGAATAGTTTCAAGAAATGATCCAGCCTCTGAGTGGAGCGAGCGTGAGCTTAAGATTTCTCAGGTGAAAATGTTTGTAAGAATGTTGTTTCTCAGGTGGAACGTAAGTTCTTTAAATGTCTCATTGGTCACTTGTCTGATTTTTGTTCTAATGACTGAATCTTGAATGTTGTTACTAATAGGAGATGTTACTTTCAAAAAGGGGAAGAAATAAAACTGAAGATAAATGTAGAGGATGCATATACGCGAGCTATGGATATTGTTGTGAAATGGATACAAACCGAGGTCGATTCAAACAAAGCTCAAGTCTTCTTTTGCACTTTCGCTCCCGTGCATTTCAGGTTTGTCCGGTTACAAATCATTGAATTGGTCTTATCATGTAGAATGTTCTGTATATTTAGTTTCATTTTGGCTGCTCTGCTATATGAAACAGGGAGGAGATTGCGGAACATGTCACATGGAGACATTGCCTGAGATTGGAACCTCACTGGCTACATCAGAGACATGGGAACAATTAAAAGTCCTCAAAGATGTATTGTCACATTACTCAAACAGAACATAGACTATCAACATGAATATGTTAAACATAACAACAATGACTGCTCAAAGAAAAGACGGTCACTGCTCCATCTAAGTCTGCTAAGTCCTGCACCGCTCCATCGCCAAGACTGTAGTCACGGGTGCCTTCCTGGTGTTCCTTGTACGTGGAACGAGCTATTCTATCCTCCAACATATTAATAGAGAAGGCTCTTAAGTGACTTTTGCCTACATGTCAGTACATAAATGCCTAGATGAATTGATTAAATGTCTTGCTGGATAACAAAACTGTCTAACTGGAAAATAAAAATCAATGTTGAAAATAAGTAGATGGTGTTTTTGGTGAGATTTGACAATAATCTTTGGTGAGCAAAACTCGAATCTGTGATTGTTAAAACCTCAAACTCCATGAATTAAATTTGTTCCTCTCTCGATTCTGAGCAGATATCTCTTTTCAATTCCTCAAAATAATTTAGATTTTGATTTGTATCTTTCTTTGGGTTCGAGGATGGATATACCTTAATGGAGCGATATATGAAGATTTGATATTGGAAGATTTCTGGGTTTTGGATGGACGATTTTGATGTGTTATTCGATGTTTTTAACTCTTTTTTTATGGGGTGATGAACGCACCTCCGGGAAAATAAAAACGAGGTTCACCAAACGCACGCCTCTTATATGATTTTCGAGTTTGTACGTGATCTTTGTTGACGAGTTCGAATTTCTGGGTATTTACACTTTTGAGATTATTGACGAGTTCGAATTTCTGGGTTCAATCGATGCTTTTAAAACCGTAAACCTTGATATAGTCGATGGTTATAAAACTGTTAACCTTGATATAGCATGGATGAAGTTTTAGGAAGAAATCTGTGAAACAACGAGCCATGATTAGTAATGTTTGTGTTTGAAACTACTTCTGCTTCTACGACTAGAGAGACTCTTGAATCTGCTCTCATTAAATCTCCATCTCCTGATCTTAATAACGTATATGAGAAGCAGCATTTCTCTGTTGATGAGAAGAAGAGTTAAATACATGTTACCTATGTGACTGAACCTGTTGATGAGAAGAAAAAGACCAAGGAGGTTGAGGACAAATCGGAGTTGTCTGTTCCATCTTTAGAGGAACAGACTGAGCACGGAACTGAGATTCCTGTTGTTGTGGAATCTAAAGGGACTGAAACCAAGAAGGATGATTTAATTGGAACTGAATAGAAAGCTCGAAATGCTGCTGATACATCAGTGATAGAGAAAGATGGTACTTCCAAGGTTGAAGTTGATTGTAAGGTTGAAACCGAAGACTCTGAGTCTGATGATGGTGATCAGAGTCAGTAAAGAACACGAGGAAGAAGCTGATGATAACTTGATGAGTCTGCTATCATTATCATCTAATCCGTTATACGCAAATTTTTTGGTGTGGTTTGATTTACTTAAAATGTTCTATTGTGTTTAGGATGTGAACTTGTGAAATAGCTTTCTTTAACTCCATGAAACATGTTAAGGATGTGAACTGAGGAAGATTCGTTTGTGAAAACTGTTACTTACTGTAGTATTAGTAAACTGCAGACGCGAAGAGAACTTTTTAACTGCAAGAAAATTGTGAAACTTCAAGCTGCAGTTCGTGGCCACATGGTTAGAAACCACGCCATGGGATCACTCAATTGTGTGCAGCTATTGCTAAAATGCAAACGCTAGAGGTGTTTCAGCAATCTTGATAAGATTTTGAGATGGCTGAATTATGTTCCTGGATCTTCCTCTATAATTACTGCCGACTAATACTTTTTATAATCTCTGCACTCTTTTGGGCTTCTATTATCCTTTATTAATGTCCAAGTTGTATCACAAATGTTTCGTTCTTTGAAACAAAAATTACTAAGAAGGTGATTGGATTAATAAGATAGTAACAAATCTCAGGCAAAGTTGAGATTGGAGTGGAGGTAGTAGAAGTTCTAAACTCAAAACAAAATCTTAGAAGATGTGTTTAACAAAAATCATGGTTAGTCTATGAATTTGATGACGGACCATACATAATAAAAGATTAAGTCTAAAATATAATGTCGTGCAAGTAAGCATGATCTTCTTGTGCCTCTGAACCAACCGAGATTTTTACCTTATGCATTATTCTGAATAAAGGAAATCTGCCAATCGACTTCTGTATATGCGATAAATTTGATATCTGATGACCACCAGTACCCGTTCCTCATATCCATATCCTCCTGAAACAGAAAAAAATACATTCAAGACAATATTTCAGATAGTGTATATAATTTATGGTAAACCACTGTTAGAAGAAGCTTATTTTACAACTAATACTTTGATAAGCATAAAATCTATTCTACATACTTATAAAAATCAACGTCTTCACACAAAAGCATGTTTCCTTAAAAAATTGTTCAAGTCCGAGTTTTAACAATGCTTGAGCACTACAAGTCTCTATAGGAAGATAAAGAAGAGGAAAAACAAAGACAAAGAGAGAGTAAAGGAAACAAATAAAACTCAACCGGCGAACTCTAAAGCAAACCACCGAGATTAACAAGACCCACCTTTGACTGGAAATCTATCTTCAATGAATGCTAATAATCAAAGGGGATTATAAAGAAAACTCAAACCAACGTTCAGAGTCCAAAACAGACACACATCAATGCTACTGCAGGAAGCTAATGTTCATAAGTTGGCCGGTAA
This sequence comes from Aurinia saxatilis, assembly GCA_900406295.1. Taxonomy (NCBI): domain Eukaryota; kingdom Viridiplantae; phylum Streptophyta; class Magnoliopsida; order Brassicales; family Brassicaceae; genus Aurinia; species Aurinia saxatilis. The sequence goes on from OVAP01000738.1 coordinate 23,013, forward strand.
GAATTTGGAAACCACTGAACAATGAGAAATTTTCAAGAATTAGTTGTCTACTACGTTATGTCGGTATAAATCTATGTGCTACAGTTGTCCGGACAGTAATATTTGTAAATAGAAAGATCTAAAAAAATTTAGCAGCTCTCTGCTCTGCCACAAAATGTCGGATGTATGTGCATTTTAGAAGCTCACTTATTGATCTCAATTCTTCAATTCCAAAATTACTGCACCAACAGTTTTAGCTCCGTTTTATGTTACTGCAACTACAGTTTTGATCTCAATTCTACAATTCCAAAATTAGTAGCTTCTAAAACAAAGAAGAAAACCTACATTGCTTTCTCTACCGACAAAAACAAGATCATGTGGCTAAATTAAAAACTCACGAGACCATTTCTATAGCAACTCATAAAAAAATCAAAACCTAAATCCCCAAAGTCCATAAATATTTTTTGTTTTAACATTATTTTTGAAAAAACTACACACAATATTTTGTTGAAAATAATTAAAAATGAAAATGTAAGTCACATATATTCAATAAAAAAACTAATGACAAATTAACAAATACAAAAATATTTTTCAATATAAAAACATATATTTTTTGTGTGACAACATGTAAATATATATATGAATAGAATCTATAAGCTCAATAAATAAACAATATTAGTAAAAAAATAATAAATATATTAAACGAGCATATACTAGAAAATTCAATATTTTGTTCAATGGAAAAGTTGTATGTGGACCGTATAATCCTAAAAGGTTAAGGATAGAAACCGTAATAAGCACCAAAACACAAGAAATGTAAGGATTTTATCTTACAACAACCGAGAAACATTCCATTTAATATGCTTATTATAGTTCTTAGTTTGAATTGAAATAGCCGTTTAAGTCTAAACAAGCCAAATTTTATGAATCAAATAAAACAAAAATTTTAAAGACTAATTATACAAGATAAATTTCAAAAAAAAAAAGTAAAATTGAACTCATCCCTTATTTATTATTTGAAATTACACTTTATTAAAAAAAAAGTTAGTGTTAATTTATGCTCACATCAATAGTTTTAACGCTGATGTCACAGTCAGCTGTTCAGAAAGAGAATATTCAAAAAAAACATATCACGGAGATGGAGATTTTGGGAGAGAAATCGAAAATCAGGTGAGCCAGGTTCTCTGAATCGGTTTCTTAAATTGATTAACTCGACGAATTAATAGTGTTCATCGCTTGATTTCGAGCCTAGCTTTCTTTTGAATTTTGTGAAACGAGGGTTTTGTAATTCTGGGTTGGATTGAATGAGGTTGCCAACTACGTATGAGGTTGAGAACGAGTGTTTCGTTATTTTCTCATTTTCTCACTCTCTCAAGTTCACGGTGGAATTGATTAAGGTAATCTTTCTACTCTTTCATCTTCATCATCAACAGATCCATATTGATTCGGCTTTTTCCATGGTTGTTCATCATCGGAATGATTCAATTCAAATTTCCGAATGATTCGATTCAAATTTCTATGATCCTAGAACATCAACCGATTCAAATTGATTCGTTGTTTTGATAATTCGGATTTGATTGGGATTGTTTGTGACTGTTTGTAGGAGACTCGTCGAGACTGTTGTATTTTTCTAGGTTGAGGAATTAGGGGGGAGGAAGATAGGAGCATAGGTCGATGACGGTTTGGCGACATGTCCTCTGTCGTTAAGATTCTGTTTTGGATGTCAGTTGTGGGACATCAACATGGACTCAAGTCCAATAGCAACTTTCTAGGTTCGTGAATATTTGAAACCAAAGGTTTTTCCTATATCTTGAGAGCTTCATTTGACAAATCTTTTCTGAAGTAGAACACAAACAGATATAAAGTACTGTGTGTAATTTGTCATTTAACGTAACTATTATTTCAATGGTTTTTCTTTGTGGAGAGGTTGAAGCTTAAACCAGCAAGCGAGTACACCTACCTGAACCAGAGTGATTGCTTGACCATCGACGGTGCTGATAATGCTCAGAAATTTCACAAATTACTGGTAAGTTTGTTTGTCTATTTTCTGTGATTGGTTTTGTTTCCATTTTGTTTTTCTGTCTTAGCCATTTCCCTATTTCTGTATGAAGCTTTTGACATTGTTCAAATCCCAAAAGTGCATCAAGAACGTGTGTTTTGGTGATGAACAGTTTCTTAGTTTATACTGCTTTATTTTGCCATCTTTGATGCAAAGCTTGCTACTTTCTTTTGCTTTGATGTGATTGTGTTTGAATTTGGTTTATGGGTTCTTACTGTTGGGATTGAAGGAACAATTTTCTGATGTATTATAATCAGAAAAGTTCATGTTTTCAAATTTATGTGAGATTAAAGGAAACTTTTGGGTGTTTTGTGAGCTACTTTTGACGTGAGAGAGGGATTGTGAATTTGTGATCATGTTCTGTTTCAGTCTTCGAAGAGGATTGATGTTTTTGAGTTACATTATGCGAAGAGCTTGAGAGTAGAAATCATTCAGGTGCCCCCAAGAGTGATCTTTGGACCGATGGGCTTATTTGTGCATTTGAATTTATTCGAGGCACAAAAAAGCATATTGATTCAAAACATGTTAATGTGCTGCCAAACAAACAACTGGATAAAGGTCACGTGAAGCAAGAAGATGGACCAACCAGATTGGTCAGAACCCGTATGTTGATTCCTCTCCAGTTGATGATCTAAGGGCCAGGTCAGAATCTTCTTTGGAGTTCAAAGATGGCCATGTGCTTCCAGCTGGACAAGTTGAGAGATATGAGGGAAGTCATTGGGTACCTATTGGCTGGGCTAGAATCTCTGAACTAATTCAGAGACAAACAGAGGAAGTACCTACAATATTCTGACCTGGACCTTAGATCATCAACATGTTAATGTGCTGCCAAACAAACAACTGGATAAAGGTCACGTGAAGCAAGAAGATGGACCAACCAGATTTGGTCAGAACCCGTATGTTGATTCCTCTCCAGTTGATGATCTAAGGTCCAGGTCAGAATCTTCTTTGGAGTTCAAAGATGGCCATGTGCTTCCAGCTGGACAAGTTGAGAGATATGAGGGAAGTCGTTGGGTACCTATTGGCTGGGCTAGAATCTCTGAACTAACTCAGAGACAAACAGAGGAAGTACCTACAATATTAAGAAAATTTTACAAATTACTGGTAAGTCTGTTTGTCTATTTTCTGTGCGTGGTTCTGTTTCCATTTTGTTTTTCTGTCTTAGCCATTTCCCTATTTCTGTATGAAGCTTTTGACATTGTTCAAATTCCAAAAGAGCATCAAGAACGTGTGTTTTGATGATGAACAATTTCTTAGTTTATACTGCTTTATTTTGCCATCTTTGATGCAAAGCTTTCTACTTTCTTTTGCTTTGATGTGATTGTGTTTGAATTTGGTTTATGGGTTCTTACTGTTGGGATTGAAGGAACAATTTTCTGATGTATTATAATCAGAAAAGTTTATGTTTTCAAATTTATGTGAGGTTAAAGGAAACTTTTGGGTGTTTTGTGAGCTACTTTTGACGTGAGAGAGGGATTGTGAATTTGTGATCATGTTCTGTTTCAGTCTTCGAAGAGGATTGATGTTTCTGAGTTATATTATGCGAAGAGCTTGCGCAAGGAAGAGAGATCAACAAGTTGAGGATATTAAACAGAGGTGTCTCTGGTAAATATAGCAAGAGTTCGAGTTCAAAATGGTTAGCTGCTTCACTCTCTAGGTCCTGCTCGGATAATAAACGGAAGGAGAATGCACGTCACTTATGGTTATTGAGCTCTGTATCCGTAAGATAAATGAAGTAGATTGTTTCCACCACCAAGTTGTAATTTTATTTATCAGGGAACCAAACGTTTGAATGTTGTTGCATTGCAGGATGAAGATAGATATACGAAATTCTGATTTTCCAAGAGATATCAGTCAACAGATTTTTTTATCCAAATTGGTGTATTCCCAGCGGTTAACGTTAAAGTCGCTTGAGGCATTTCGAAATCCAGGTTGAGGCGTTGTTACTAAATTCCGTTTGTGCTCATGTCCTATTAGTATGGTACATATCGTTAGCTGACTTACAATATAGGGGGGGGGGGTTTACAGTTCTCACCATGCCATCAAACATGCAGCCAAGGCGTACATGTCTAAAGAATAGTCGTACAAATGATGGATGGCATACAAATGGTGGCTTATCTTAGATCATCTGGACTTTTGTCTTAATAAACCAAAAGAGAATCTTTATTCAACATAAAATTTTAGCGTACTTTAATGGCAGTAGGATCAAACAAATACTTAATTAGTGAAATCATTATTTGTTAGCGTAAAATCCACGTGGATACATAAACCAATACTTAATTAGTGAAATCATTATTTATGGTTATAACGATTTTCCTCTTTTTGAAAACTTAGGTAACAAAACTCAGTAAAACTAATATTATAACAGTATTTTTGTAAAAAATCTTTAAATACACTTCTTGGTTTAAAAAGTATATGAGTATACATGTTTTTAATGTTTTGAGTAAAATTTTGAGTAATCCTAAAATGTTTTATTGTTTATTTAGACTATTATATATTGTGATTATGAAATCAATATATAGACAAACGTGAATTTTAGCATAGCCAAACCTAAAAGTGTATGAATTCCTTTTACATATCTTATGTAAGCTTGACAATACTTCTTACATCAAGAATATTGTGAAATAGTTAAAAAATAATATGGTTTTGGTGATCGGTAGGTGTGTATTTTTATTTCGCTTCCCGCAGTGCCGGACAGGGGTACATGAGGAGATATAAAATAACACATGGGCCGTTCATTCTTCGGATGCACATGCTGTTCATGAGGAGTACTTGAAGAACGTAAACATTCCAAGTTTAACAAAGCATAATCTGAAATTGAAGGTTGGTGCTCCATCATGTGTATGCAAAAATTGTTGGAGTCGGCTACGTAGTTTTGCCAAACACAAACCTATAACATTATCTTCCTTATTTTCTTACAATTATTTACTGTAATTAATCATTTTGTACTTAATATAACATAAAAAATAAAATCATAGCTCGCACAAGGTGCAGACAAGTAATCTAGTTAATTATAATAATTGGATACATTTGAAACACTATAGATTAAAAATAAAATAAATAAACATCTTACAAACATAAAGTGATTTGGATGATTGACGGGTATACTTTTTACTTCGCATCCCAAGGGCACAAGGGGCGTAGTAAAAAGGACACAGACCGATCATTCTTCTAATGCATATGTTATCAAAACAAAGGAAGTTTCTCACTTTATTCATTCGTTGTTTTCATCCATTGTTTCGTTTGTATTACATGTCTTTGTTTTTTATCTCCGACTATAACAAATTATAGTTTAAATATATATATATATAATTATAGTTAGCACAAGTTGTTCTTTTGATTCTTATAGCATCAATATACAACATATACTATAGCAATACCTAGAATACATACGAAAACAAATGTATATAATATATTAATTACGATAAATGTAAATAAATATTACAAATTGTGCATATGATATATTTCTTACGTTACAAATTTGTGAGATGGGTAAAGATATAATATAGTATATGTGTTCGGCGGGTGTGCTTTTTACTCCGCCCTTGTACCTCGACAGGGGCACAAGGTGAAGCGAAGTAAAAGGCACGCGGGCCAATCATTCCTTTTGTCGAGGCACAAGGTGAAGCGAAGTAAAAAGCACATGGTGATATAGGCACACTTAGGTCGTGCTTATATGGGATGGAAGGTGTGGTGGAGATGGTGAATCTCTAGATGGTTGTAGAACACTTTCTAGGACCCGAATGGATGGATGGATGGATGAACATGTTGCAAGGGGGATCGAGAGACGCCACACAGAGAATGGAGGGCTCTGTGATAAGTCTAATATCCAGCTTCAAAGGCTTCACACCAAGGAAGAAGAAGAGAGGCAGCCAAGGCGGCTAAGGTTTCTTTTTTAAAAGAAAGTTCGTTCTTCATTAAAAATCAAAGTCTACAGATTACAAGCTGAATAGGGAGCTTTATAATAGATATGCAGCCTAGGACTTCGAGGCCCAAAAACCAAACAATAAAAAAAATAAAACGAAAATCCAAATAAGGAAAGTAACAATTACTTCTGAGGTAGCACATACGCTAGATCAAACGCCAATATAGAAATAAAAACAAAAGGGAAATAACCTGCAAAACAACCAAGCAAACTTGTTAACATAAACCAATGGAAACACTTACCTTGTGAGTATTGATTCATCCTAAGGCCGCTTGCAAATGGTGAACAAGGAGGCTTCCTTGTAGCCTTGTAGATACGGCAAGAATGCTGTTGATGGAGTCTTGAGTAGCACGTCAGAGGAACCTTGTAATCCCTTGTAGCTTTCATCTTCATGATGCCTTGTAGTCGTTGTGGAGTTGTGCTCTTGATTATTTTCCAAGTCTTGAGCAGAAAATGGGTTTAGCACGGGTATTGGCTCGAGTGGAATCTCTTGGGTGATCTCTTTGGTGAGCAGCATTCCTTTGAGATCTTCATGCTCCACCACTGTGATTAAGCTCTCCACAGATTGGATGAACTCCTCTCTTAGGCTTCTAATTCCTGATCTTGTTCTTGGTGTCTTTCTCATTGTGGGGGTCAAATATCCCGACAGAACTTTACATGGACAAAATGGACAAGGATGCAAATAGATTAAGCCGAGCACACCTTGGGAGGTAACCTCGGCTTGATGTATCTCTTACCGAACGCCAAGGGACTTTACTTGAATCACCCCCTCGGTGTAAAAGACACTTTTAAGTATGCCGAGCATCTTTTATTCACGTAGTGCTCGGCACGAATCCTCATTCTCGAAGGAGCCGAGGGCTTTAATCCACAGAGTCCTCGGCGATGCTCACCCCATGATCCTATCCCGAATGCTGAACTCTTCCACATAAGACACTATCTCGGAATAAGGATCAAAGTCTTGGTCATAAGGCCGAGGAGTTTAACTTAAGCAACCCCTCGGCCAACCTTTGTTGTTCTCGAAAGACCGAGCTCATCGTCAGCTGATGGGCCGAGCGATTAGCAGGAAGGCCCGTATCTTGTTAAGGGAAGCCGAGGACATCCATGCCCAGAACAGGGCGAGTCGACCTGAAGAGAAAAGGGAAGGTGAATCAAGAAGATACGAGAAGATCTAGGAGTTTGACATATCTATAAGTCGGCATAATTTTGTATATATACATTTCCTTGGGTTAAACTCGTGGATCATCTCTTTCTGGCTTAAGAATCCTAAAAGCTTAAACTAGAAAAGACTATCTTTTACATATTAATAAAGCAACTCTTTGCTAGATACTTCGTGTTTGTGACGAGCTCTTCGATTCGAGTTTTCCCAAAGACTTCTCGAACAAATAGTGATTGTGTGATTTTACCCAATCAATCGGAAGCCCCCGTGGAGAGTTCCAACCCAAGCTCAAAGTTCCCTCAACTTCGATGATGGATTCCAGACACCCACTAATACCTTCAAGATAACAGATCCCACTCGTCTTCCACCCCCTCCTCCACGGAGAGGAGACCCAGCTCCTANGATAACAGATCCCACTCGTCTTCCACCCCCTCCTCCACGGAGAGGAGACCCAGCTCCTAACAGACCGGTTGTAAATCAGGACAACCACGACATGAGAGATTCGGAGACCGTCCAAGTCGAGGAGAACGAGGGACGAACCAAGCGTCTGGAAGACGCCGTCGAAACTGT
>OVAP01000739.1:911-17547 GCA_900406295.1 Aurinia saxatilis
TTTTTTTTTTTAACGGATTGAGTTTAGTTGATATTTTTCAGTTTCATATATATATCATAAAAAAAAATTATAGTTGAAGAGGCATCATCTTTTTAGTTTGGTTTAGAAGTCATACAACTTCGGGCTGGCATGCATGATGTGTTTATGAAATAGGTGCAACACTTCTTTGCAAATAAAATGACGTCATATCTAATGCATCGATCACACATATATCAGCCAGTTATAATATTATGTGAAAACAAAAATTAAGCAAAGCTTCAAGTTTTTGTGGACTTCAACAAATTAAACTTTCTTCATATGAAAGCGACTTCGTCCAATTATTTTGAAAGAAAAAAACTGGCTTTCATTTTTTCAGTATACTTTGATGGCTGCGAAAAAGATACTTTCTAAACTACGCGGCTTGGAATAGTACACATCACTAAATTCCAACAATTAATTATTTGATCAGAAAATTATGTGTTTGTAATAATTATAAATTTTGCTTTGGTATGATCAGATTTAACATAAATGACCATGACCATTTTATTTATATAGCAAAATGTCATAACCAAGTTGTGTACCATTTTTTCTGAAAGTTTGATTTACTAGAGTTGTAGCTCAACAGGTAAAAATTTTAGACAAAGTTTAGAAGTTTTTGATTTAAGTGATTTTTGGAAGGAGACTATATACGTTTGAGAGAATGTACGGTTATTTTAATTAGGAGATAAATTAATAGTAATTTATGTTCAAGATTTTGGATTCCCAGAGTGATGCAATTTATCGATTAAAGAAAGAATGTAACAAAACAAAGGTCAATACACATGTATCCTTTTTTGTTTGCTATAGAAAACACACATGTATTTTTTTTTGGTATGCTATAGTAAACACAATGTGTTTTTACTCGTTGATTATTATAGTGTATACTAATTTTCTTGCAAGTCAGTTTTGTTCTGGCTTGCTATTAGTTCAACATGCGGGTACTGATTACTTTGTCCTTTTTAATAATCTGTAATTATTTTCTCTCATGATGTATATGTTTCTTGTTTGTTACAGAAAATACATGTATTACGACAAAAAAAAACACATGCATGTATTTTTATTCGTTGATTTTTACGATATTACCTAATATTCTTGCACGTCAGTTTTGTTCTGGCTTGCTAATCTTTTTCAACATGTCTTTACTGATTACTGTGTCTTTTTAATCATCTGTATATAATTTCTTTCATGATGTATACATTGATTGACATTTTTGTCCATTGTTCAAAAAATAAGAAGAGTAAAGCTAATTTTGATAATTTTGACTTGTTAGTTTGATGATTGGATTGACAGAAAATATGTAATACTATACTTACTATTGAACAAATAAATTTCATTGAAGTCTAAAAAATTGGTTATGAGTTATCTAGACCAATATCTCATTGGAGTCTAAGATTAGAATCTGGTTCAACCTCAACTAATCTCAATTAATTTTCTTTCATGAAGTACATACATTGATTGACATTTCTTGTCCATTGTTCACAAAAAAAAAGACTAAAGCTAAATTTGACTATATATGTTAGTTAGATGATTGGATTGACAGAAAAATATGTAATACTAATACTTACAACTGAAAAACCAAATTTCATTACTCGTCTAAACATATGCAGATCGATTGATTCAATTCTTTCCATTTACGATTTGGTTTGATTTTTTTCTTTTTAAAAAATTGATTATGAGTTATCTAGACCAGTATTTTCTCATTGAAGTCTAAGATTAGAATTTGGTTCAACCTCAATTAAATTTAAAATTTCCCGACTATTCCCCAACGAAATGGTCTTGTATATACCAAGTTTTCAACTAAGAGACCTAAGTTTCAACTTGCTTTCATGGGGAGTGAATGATGCACCAGTTTCATACTATCGGCAAGCTTTTGAGCCTTCTAAAGCTTTGTGCCTATTTGAGCCCATTACTTCCCTTCATGTTCACTTAGAACTTACAGAAATGTTGCTATTCAACAGAGAGATGTGTAAATTTTTTGTCTAAGACTACCCTTAAATACAACAAAATATACGTACATATAAGAAAATATGTTACTAGCTAGGGGAGTAACATTCACACACAAATCTTATGTCCACTTGGCTCTACTAAATTACAGAAACGTTGTATTTGTATACTTATACAAAGGCACAATAAAGTATAGACTGTATAGTAGTTACCTGTATACATGAATGCTAATCACTATATAATGATAGTTGACGTCATACATAAGAAAATTCAAAGTCTAATAAGCAAATTACACCCAAAAAAATCGATAATAAATAATCTTCGTGGAACAACGAATTTTCTCCCTTTAGCATTAGGTATAAGCTCTCTATAAAAAGGCTACGAAAGTCTTTCATTTTAGCATCAACTCACAATATCCTCAAAGCTTCTCTTCTTGCTATAACTTTCAGTTTTACAATTAGAGGGAGACCAAAAATGGCTCTAAGCAATACTATTCTCTCAACTTTCCTCTTCATTTCGATGTTCGGAGTTTTGAGTAATGCTCAGCTTACCTCTGATTTTTACACCACCACCTGCCCTAATGTCACAGCTATCTCTCGGGGTATAATCGAGCAAGCTAGTCGTAGCGATGCTAGACTCACTGCTAAAGTCATGCGTCTTCACTTTCATGACTGCTTCGTGAATGTAAGATCTATCTCTATGTTCAGTAGCATTCATATGTTTAGTAATTAATAGTACGTACATACTCTTGGACCAAACGAATTACAATAGGAACGACATTACTAAGACAAGATTTTCGTTGAGTCAATATAAAGATCAGGAAACTCATGAATGAATAATCTCTAAAATTCAAACGGTGCAAGATTCAACTCTCCAAGACTCCATTCCAAAACTCTGTTTTTTTCCTTACTCATTGTCTGATTTTTTTGTTTTAAGAACTTATCGTCCGTAAACTTTTTTTTGTTTGTTTAATATTAACCATTAACGAAAAAAAAAAAAATATATATATATATATATATATATAGATCAGATACAAAGTTTTGTAGATAGGTTTGATTATATCTAAATAATAAAATTATTGACCTTGTGTTTTCATTAAGATAGTAATTAACGGTCTTTTTTTTGTCAACGGTTGTGAAAAATAATACTAATAATTAGAACAACGGTCTTTCCTAAACTAAATTTAAATAAAATGCGCTTGCTATTTCTTCTCCTAACCTACTCACTAAAAGTGTAGTAAAAGAAGACTATGTCAATAAAACATAATTAGGTTAATTTCCTTATCTTTAGTAAATGTTTGAATTAGTCATCATAATTTGTGTAACACATGCAGGGGTGTGATGGTTCGGTACTATTGGACGCTGCTCCTGCGGATGGAGTAGAGGGTGAAAAAGAAGCTTTCCAAAACCAGAATTCTCTTGATGGATTCCAAGAGATCGATGATATCAAAACCGCCCTCGAGAATGTTTGTCCCGGCGTTGTCTCTTGTTCCGATATCCTTGCTATCGCAGCTGAAATCTCTGTCGCACTGGTAATAACATAACTCTTAAACAAAAAAACTAGCGTAACTCATGCTTTTTAATGTTCTAAATCAATGAAAAAATTGTAATATATATATACGTTTTTATTTGTATTATTTAAGGCGGGAGGACCATCATGGGAGGTATTGTTAGGAAGAAGAGATGGTCGGACCGCGAACCGTACGGAAGCAGTGGCTAATCTTCCACTAGGAGGTGACTCTCTCGAGATACTTACTTCTAAGTTCTCCATACATAATCTTGACACAACTGATCTCGTCGCTCTATCTGGTACGTCATATATATTTTTTCATTTCATTTTTATTTTGTCAACAACATATAACATATATAGAAATCATATTCATGGCACTAACACCTAATAACACGCCTAATTTATTTATTTTTTGTGAAATATAAAGATTAGAGACTTCAATTGTACTTTGTTAATTACGATAATATCTTAAAAATTATGGTCCGTAATATGATATAACAGGTGCTCATACATTCGGGAGGGTTCAGTGTGGAGTGATAAACAATCGTCTTAACAATTTTAACGGTACCGGGCAAAGCGACCCGAGCATTGATCCAGAATTCTTGCAAACTTTGCGACGACAATGCCCGCAAGGGGGAAGTGCCAGCACGAGGATTAATCTTGATCCAACCAGCCCGGACTCATTCGATAACAACTATTACAGAAACCTTCAAAACAACCGAGGAGTCATCGGATCAGACCAAATCTTGTTCTCTTCGACAGGAGCGCCCACGGTATCTTTGGTGAATAGTTTTGCAGCCAGCCAAGCTGAGTTCTTTACAAACTTCGCGAGATCAATGATCAAGATGGGCAATGTAAGGGTTCTCACAGGAACTGATGGAGAGATTCGTAGAGATTGCAAACGGGTCAACTAAGTACGTTTTCAAATTATCACAATCAAGTTATAATAAGTGGTATTTGTGTTTTTTCCGCATTTCTGTTTTCTTCTTTTTAATTTTGTTTTATTGTCAAGCATGTCATTGTCATTGTTATTTGTAAGTGTAAATCCATCATATACGTGAGAAATGAGAAGAGCTTAATATATTCACTGTCTTAGTGTCTTTTTATTGTTTTTATTTTAATTTGTAACTGAAAGGATCTTTAATCAAAACGTACACTAATTTTGAAGCTTATATAAAAGAAATCCCATTACAATGTGTTAAACCGTACTCAGCTAAAATTATAAATGTAGTGAAAAAAATTAGAACTTAATTCTCTAGTTCGAAATGAAATCTTCATTCAAAAAAAATAATATCGAAATGAATCTTTCAACCTGTACTAAAACAAAATGAATTGATTCAAAATCATTATTAACTTCCATGCGTATTTATTACCTGTGACTTAAAATTGTTGAATTTTAAATCTCTACAAATCACATTACAGTTTTTTTTCAAAACAATTAGTCCATATTACCATATCAGAATTCACCTTCTTGTTTTTTCTTTCATCTTTTATTTTGTATATATATACCTTAAGCAAGAATATATAATTTATATGAGGCATCATCATTGGTAGCATGGCCGATTTAAGAGATGAATTTTACTTCTCCGGTTCAGACATATTACAAAAAAACATATTAATACTTCATAAGAAATACATTATTTTTCTACACTAAACAATTTCTCGTAACTCTACACAAATAATGATTTACTATTTATCTTGAAATGAACACTTTGTCGTATTAATTAATAAAAATGTATAGAAAACTTAACAAATCTCTCTTTCTAAAATGATTTTTTAAAAAAATAATCTTTTAGAAATTGATGGAGTATTATTTTCCTCAACCAAGGTGTAGATAATCATATAATGAGTAAATAATACACTCATAGGGATTATTAGATAATTTAAGAGATATCTCTACCCAATGTTCATTTTTAAAATAGATTTTCCCAAAAATATATCTTTAATAGATTATTTGTGCTATTAGAATTAATCTCAACAAATAATGAATTTAAGTATGCGTAGGAAATTGGGCTATGGAGAGTATGCATAGCTTGAAAGTATTTAATGTCTCCTTTGCATCATCTCAGATAGATATTATTAAGGCTCTTGTTCAGCCTAAGGAATGGCCTGCTCTACACAATGATTTAAGACCTCTCTTGCAGTATACAATGGATAAAGTGGGATGATATATTATATATGACTACGTCAACAGCAATGACCATTGCTTCAAGTGTGATAAAAGACCTCCGGCTTACTTCCTACATGGCAGATGGAAGACCACATTGGCTGAGTAGATTATTACAATTAGAGAGCAAGAACATACAGATCTCTTGAAGCTTGGATGGTGATGAGCACGCAACACAATTTCAGGGTGAAGAATTAGTACGCATGGAGCTCTCCGATGCTCTGTTTCTTTTTTACTGAGTTTCTCTCTCGATTTAAAGAGTTTTTTTCTTTTCTATCTTTGTAGCTTGCTGTTTTTCCTTGGATTTGTAACCAGTACTCTGTTTTGGATAATAAGAATTCCTTTAGAGAAAGAAAAAAACAAATAATGAATTTAAGTTATATACATATATATTAAACATCTAAATTAAAAAATTCAAGTTAAGATTAATTTTAATTTAAATGAATGTTTATGATTTCATTGGAATTTTTTCCATATTAATTTTAGAAATGAAATTACCAAGTAAAATGGTCATCCAGAGTTATGTTTATGATTCATTCTAATATGTTTTAATTTAATTTAATTTTCTATAATTAAGTTAAAAACTATGAAATAATTTAAAATTAAAGAAATTAGTCAACGTAATCAAATATTACCTTTTTATCATTTTACTGATTTTTTTAATTTTATTTCATTTTATCCCTAAAGAAGGAAGTAGAAATTTTTTTACAAAAAATAGGAAAAAAAATCTTTATTTAACATGTATTTTCAATTTCACTATAAAAAGCAGAATATAAAGGTTAGAAAGATATACACAAGTAATCCTGGAAATTTGATTCTACATTAGTATCACTTTCTTTGTAAGTAATAATTATAAAAAAATCATTTGAAAATTATATATAGGTGCATAATTGTATATATCTAGAGAATTAATTTGGAGTTCAGCAAAAATGATGACTTGCATGAAGAAACGTCTCATGGCCATATCTTTTGGCCTTTTCTTGTTATCTCCCCTTGTAAGTTCTTTTTCTTTTTTTTTTGAATTACCAAGAGATTCTAGATATAGGCCCGTACATCTCCTCAGGTCCGGGACCAGAACATGTTATATGGTCCCGTCCCAAGAGCCATTCGAACCGAAGACCTGTAGACTTTGCCCGTAAGTTCATTTTATTATTTTTCACCTTGATTTTATTTTAACCTTAAGTATGAATCCTCCAATTATTTAAAGAAAAACTACTTTCATTGTCATTGATATATGTAAGTTATATATTTGGAATAATTTTGGGCAGTTTCAGAAGTGGAAGGATATATGATAAGCAGTTGTAGCCCGCCATGTAATCCAAAAGAGAGAGCTGCTGATTTCCTCAGAGACCACCCACAATGTTATCCAGACAGGACTGTGTGCAGATGTTTTGATCGTCATTGCTTTTGCAATGTACCTAATGTTTGAAATGTAAGCAAATCCATTGTAATTTGGTGTTTAATTACAAAAATAAATGTAATTTGATGATTTAAGATCTCAATAGTGAATGGCGACAATGATTAGAAAAGCGCGGAATAAATAGATGAGGTGGTAGAATGTGATTTACACAGTATAAACGAATACAACGGAGTAGATATGATTCATACAAAAATAACTAAAAACGATAGTATTAGAAATGATACGCATAATCTAATTACATGATGTAGTTAAACTAACCGTATCATGCAATTAAGTCTCTATTCACAACCTGAATTTGATGGTGTTGTAGTCTTGTAGATATTCAAATTCACTATCCCATATATAGTCGAATAATTTTTTAATTTGATTAGTATGTTTAATCCTATTTATTATGTGGACTACTAGACAATTTGGCACAATTATAGTGGGGAAATGTCTCTTTCAGTCTTGAGATTTTACAATATTCCAGAATCTACTCCTAACTTTATTAAGCAGTGGTGGGGAATATAATTTAAAATATGTCGGTATCTTTTTTCCTAGCAAACAAACTATAAAATAAAAAATTACATTTTTGTATCTTTATCGTAAGCAATGATCCAAATTTTTTTAACATGTTCAGAAAAATTATGTTTCAATTCAATAGCTAAAAAATGCAACGCTAATAAATGTAGTTTTGCTTATGAGTTGTTCATGTGATGCATGAGATTCTTTTTGTGACATTAGCAGATTGCAACAAAACAATGAACCTGACTTAACTAGAAAATAGACGAAGGAAAAAACAAAGATGAAATGGCAAATTTTATTGCAATTTCTTAACAAATAGAAAAAGTGAAAATGGCAGAAAAATATTACATGGACAATAACAACTCCCACTTGTCAAAAGAAGACAAGAAGAACCACTCAATACTACCACTATTTGTCTAAGTCAATGTAAACTCACATTCACATATCTCTTCCACAATAGTATTCATTTTAATCTCATCCATTCATCATCCATCAACTTTTTGATTGCGTGCAAATATTTGAATCTGACTAAAACATATAGTCTAATGGTTTAATGATCTCAACGTGTCTTTATCCTAGTTTAAAGTCTCATAATACTAAATATTTTGTTGACAAAAAATAAGAAAAAAACAATCAAGGAATAGAAGCAGAACATAACACACACAAAAACAACTTCATCTACATCAAAATATACTCTCTGATAAGATTCAAAAGATGTTCACCAAAACTTTTTAATATTACACATATTTATAAAGTTCACATGACATATCTATCAACTTAAGAAAAATACAAACTATCTATGAACTTAGAAATTTTACATGGCTTTTTCCATATATATCTAGCTAGAGAAAGATTAGGTTGATGGATGGATCGATCTACTTAGCTCCAAAAGGGAACCACATCTCTTGGATATCTGACTGGTACGAGACCATGATCAAGATGAGCACTAGCACGGCTGCTACACCCCAAGGAGAAGAACCAGCACGGTGGATAGAGTCTTGCTCTGGCCAAGGGACGTAGAAGGAGAGGCCACCGGAGAAGAAGTGAACAAGGAGGAGTAAGAAGAAAGGAGAGAGCATGAAGACAAGCTTGAGCTGGTTCCAGGTGTCTTCGAGGACGGACTCATAGTTTAAGTACCATGTGAGGGATAATACAAAGAAGACAACGATGAAGAAGAAACAAACATGTGGGTTTGGCATAGAGATGTAGTCTAAGTATGATGATCCATAGTATGGTGATCTCGCCATGTTCTTCTTAATCTGCTTTGTATTCTTTTTTTTTTAGTGATTGTAAGTGAAGTCTAGATGTCTCTTAATGTGTGTGTGTGTGTGTAACATATATAAAGAAGTGGTGGATTTATTTCTTCGGAGAGAAGATTAAATTATTTCAGGGCTTTTGGGAGTTTGAAGTGGTCGGTCGAGACCACGTGGATATGGTCCTATGGTTGTGTATTAAAATAACTTCTAGTTCTTGCTTTTAAATTTAAAGACAAATAAAGCTAAAGTATATGACTCATTATTCAATACATTTAAGGGTATTTGTTGTATTTTCAAACTAAAAGATAGGTTGAAGCCGAAAGTCTTACAACTAAAAGAAAGGGAGTATGTATGTGCTCTCCAACTGATTTAGATGTTATTCTCCCAAAAGGGGATTTTAGCCTCAAGATTTATTGATCATTTGTCAATATGATCTTTTAAATACATGATCAATGATCATAATTCGTCATTAGTATCATAACTTTTTTCTTTTTTTTGAAAGACATACTGATAGAGAGAAAATTACCATAAAACATGGATGAATATTTCTAAGAGAGCAAAACTCAAAATTAAAAAGTTATATTTTTTATAGTCCAGTTGATGGATTATGAATACAACCATACTTTCACCCAATTTATGGATTTCATTTTATTATTATTTCATTGGATTTACTATTTTAGCTATGAATGAACTTTTGATCTCAATTAACTTCCATTGTGAATCAAATCATGGGGAGTATGCATTCTTCTTTCAATAAAAACGTGGATATAAAGTCTTCTATTATTTTTTGTTTATTTTAAAAAATCGAGATTAAAGCACATTTGTTAAATTAAAATAAAATTAAAGAATGATAAAATTAAATTAGGATTTAAAAAGAAATGTGAAAGCATACTTTTATTCATACATGAAATAAATGACATAAAAAGAGAGAATATGTGATTATTAGATGCCTATTCCTTAGTTTTGAGTCTTGCTCTCCTACAATAATATGTATATCCTCCTGTGATTGTTGAAAGTTGAAACATTATTAACCAACGGACATGTGGTCCACTGGTTTGGTAGAGTGAAAAGAAAACTCACGTGAAACTGTGATCATCTCCAAAAAAGAAAAGAAAAGGTCATAGGCATTAGCATTTGAACAAGAAATATGAGCTTTCACATCCGCAACCATTCTCCTATTTTGGGATGCTTGAAAGCCCAATTGCATGAAGCCCAAAATAGCTTTAAGCATTAATTAACAGGAAACGCCGTATAATAAAAAAAATATGATAACGTAAACATACACGTATGGTCTATATATCCTTGCAAGTTACTTGAGATCGAATTTACACAAATATAAAATCTAATCGTGTCTCTCACTTGCCTTACACATATATGACTTCACATAAAGCATCATCATTCTTGAAGCAAAATCAAGAAATGACACCACTCTTTGCTCATCAACATTTATAGTCATCTTCAATGCATTCATTTTTTACCAAGTTATATAACTATAGACATCATCCATGATCTCAAGATTCTTAACCTCCAAAGCTTCAACATGGGAACATTGGTGGGTCACATCATACCGGGATTTTTCTTCTTTGCACTTGGTCTATGGCACCTCTTTAACCACATCAAACTATTTTCTCTACACCCAAAATCATACATATCATCTTTATGGTTTCCCATTTCCAAACCAAGATATCTAGAGCCTATCTTAATCATTCTAAGCTCTTCACTTTCTATCTCTGTGGAGCTCTTCCTTGGCCAAAAGAATCATCAACCATTTGACCCCAAAGATGGATCCATCCCATCAAACCATCTCCATAACTTTGAACATTCTTCCATCTCCCTCACCTTCATTACCTATGCATCTTTCGCCATTATCTTTGACAAAACAAGACCATTGGCTCATTTGGGAATGCTCAACTTGATCGCGGCCGTTGCCTTCGCTCAACAACTTTTCCTCTTTCATTTCCACTCTTCAGACCACACGGGTGTTGAGGGTCACTATCATTTGTTGCTACAACTCGTGGTTTTCGTCTCGTTGGCCACAACCCTCTTGTTAATCGCCTTACCAAGAAGCTTCTTGCTGAGTTTTGTTCGGTCGCTTAGTGTTTCCTTCCAAGGGATATGGCTTATGTCAATGGCTTGCATGCTTTGGACACCAAGTTTGGTTCCCAAGGGTTGTTTTCTTCACAATGAAGAGGGTAAACATGTCATTAGATGCTCAAGTGGTAAAGCTCTCCATAGAGCAATATCCTTGGTTAATATCGAATTCAGCTGGTTTCTTGTGGGTGTGACCATCTTTGCAATGTGGTTTTACATATTTTTGCAAAGGATCTATGGTGAAAGAGTTCAATATTCGGAGCTAAGAACAAAGGAATCTAAAGACATTGAGATGATGATGACTATGGTTGAAGTTCATGATGTCGAGTCACAATATGGAGTTAAGTCACTAGCTTGAGAAATCATATGGCCACCGAAAACTACAAATTTCTCATAATGTATACTTACTTACTCCAACTCAGAGATCTTGGTCATGTAAATAGACACATTGTGTATAATTTTAATTATTTAAATGTCACAAAAATTTAGATGAGAGAATCCATGTTTGTAGAACTTGTTATGTATATATACTAATCTCTTAATAAATGTTAACTCCACAATCCACAGCTTGTATGGCATACCAAAAAATGTGTGGTTTTTTTGGCTTTTTTTATTATTTTTAAGAGCTCCTGCTTCATGTTTTGTAAAAGTTTTGCCCCCTCTGTTTCTCAAACAATGTCATTTTGACTATTTGCACACAAATTAATAAAACATATTAAAAGTTCTGTTATACCCCTAAAAAATAAGTTGACTGTTCGTCTTCTTCTTTATTTTGAGGTTAAATTCGGTATTTAGTATTAAAAATTATATTAAAAAATGAAAACGACATTCTTTGTGAAACAAAAAATTAAGTATAAAATGACACTCTTTAAGAAACGGAAGGAGTACTAAATTGACACTGTAAAACGTTAGTGTGAAATGGAAGTATCAGTAAATGCTTCAGGGAAAAGAAAAAACAAAAAACTTTCAATAAATGATTTTTAAGCTTAGTTTTTGTGTGTGTGTGTGTGTGAAAAGCTTCGTTAATAATGAAATTTTATATATATGATCAATTAAACACGCGCCACGCTTAAATAAAACGGTTAAAAGCTTTTTCATGGACTGTGAGAAATGCGGGATAAAGGAAAACAGTTAGAGATGGCGAAACAGAAAAAATCGTTGAGTTAAAATGATTGATTAAATAATAGTTGTAATTAGGAATTTTGGAAAAATATTCAATTTTTGTGTGTATTAATCTACCAAATTTTAGAATTTTCGATTTTTAATATTTGATCTCTAACAATATCTAAAATATTAAAGAATTGATATCATCTGGTAATTTTGGAAAAATACTCAAATTTCATGTATCCACCAAATTTAAGAATTTTTCTATATTTCTTTTTTAATCTCTAACGGGTCCAAATCATTAGACCACCCGCATTGGTAGTCTTTCATATGAGTCTCTCAACCAAAAATATGAATGTACGTATAGATAAACAATATTAAAAAATTGTGAGTCTCTCAAAATGAAAAGAGAGAGAGAGATGAGAGACTCTCAACACTCTTTTTTTCATGATGAGAGACTCACTTAAGTTTTATATATTTTTATTTGTTTATTGTTTTTTGAGAGACTCCCATTGCGGATGATTTTAAGACATTGATATCATTTGGTAATTTTCGAAAAAAGCTCAACTTTTTGTGTGTATTAACCCACCAAATTTAAGGATTTTTCATTTTTATTTTGTTTGATATATAACGGTATCTAAAATATTAAGAGATTGATATCATTTGGTAATTTCGAAACAATACTCAAATTTTATGTGTATTAACCCACCAAATTAAAAAAATAATTAATTTTTGTTTGTTTGATCTAAGGGTGTCCAAAAAATTAAAGCATTAAAATCATTTGGTAATTTTTGAAAAATACGTAACGTATTAATTCACCGAATTAAATTTTTTTTTTTTTTTATCTCTAACGGTGTCTAAAATAATAAGGCGTTGATACCATTTGGTTTGGAAAATTACTCAAATTGTGTGTGTATTACTCACCAAATTTATGTTTTTTCTACTATTTTGGTTTGATATTTGACGGTGTCCAATTCATTAAGGCATTCTTATCATTTGAAAATTTTGGAAAAAACTCAATTTCCTGTGTTAATACTTAACACACACAAAATTATGATCTCCAACCATGTCCAAATCTTTGTGTGTTAACCTACCGAAATTTTGTGTGTTAACCTACTGAAATTAAGGGTTTTTTGAATTTTTTTTTATTATGATTTCTAACCGTGTCCATAATACTGAGACATTTATATCATTTGGTATATTTCGAAAAGTACTCAAATTTTGTGTGTATTAACCCAACAAATTTATGGACTTTTTACCTTTTTTATGATCTCTAACAATGTCCAAAATATTAAGACATTAGTATTATTTGGTAATTTCGAAAAATACTCACTTTTGTGTGTGTTAACCCACTGAAGTTATGAATTTTTCGATTTTTTTATTTTATGATCCCTAACCGAGTCCAATATAGCAAGGAATTAATATCCTTTGGTAATTATCGAAAAATACTCAAACTTCGTGAGTTTTAACCCACCAAAGTTAATGATTCCTACTTTCATTTTTTTTTGTATAGTCTCTAACGGTTACGAAATAGTAAGGCAATGATAACATTTCATTATTTTGGAAAAATAATCATTTTTATGTGTAACAATTCACCAAAGTTAAAGATTTTTTAATGTTTTTTATATGATCTGTAACTACAGTAGAACATCTATAAATTATTATTCTATAAATTAATAATCACCATAAATTAATAAATCCTTTCGGTCCTGAGTTGGACCGATGTAAAAAAATGAAGAATTTCGATAAGATTATAACTTTTTTTTAAACTCCTATGTAAAATATAGTCCCAATAATAGGATAAATAAAAAATTAGAAATATTATCCATATATATATATATATATAATGTCTCCGAGAAAATCTACAAAAATATTATTTTAATGTTGTTTGTTTCATCTTGAAGTTTGAATATCATTGGAGCTCATCACTAATTTTCTTTATTGCATAAAAAACTCATGGTGTTATCTTTTCAATCTACATCCAAAAATTATGAAGAGTTCTGTACGGAATAATTGCTTCCTTACAAGTAACTGCTTTAAAAGGTAGCGTTATCTCGGCTTCAACATCATCATCATCATTTAGGATTGTGTATACAATTTCTTCTAAACTTTGAACTTCAGAGTAATAATCATTTTCTCCCGGATAGTCAAGTAGGTTAATGATATCCATTTTATTCCGATAAAAAAGATTATGAATCAAAATTCAAGTTCATGAATGTCTTTTTCATCTTCTAAATTCTTTGATACAACATTTTCTAAACGGATTTTGCAGTGCAGGAAACAATTTGCTATTGTCACTTGTAGTATATTAAGAGTCCAAGCCGAGACTGAAAATTTGATAACAAAAACATAAAGAAGTTTAAACAAAAATAAGTTATGAAATATGTAAACTATAAATTTTAAGAAAATAATAAACTAAAATCTATCTATAAATAAATAATTATTAATTTATGGATAAATTAATAATTATTAATTTATAAGATTAATTAATATCTCTATAAATTAATAAATTTTTAAAGTATCAACATTATTAATTTATAGAGATTTACAATATATCCAAAATAGTACGACATTGATATTGAATTGTAATTTTGAAAAAAATACTCAATATTCATGTGTATTAACCCACTGAGATTATGAAATTTTTATGATCTCGAACGGTGTCCAATATAGTAAGCATTGGTACCCTTTCATAATTTGAGGGAAAAAAAACTCAACTTCATGTGTATTAACCCACTGAAATTATGGATTTTTGAATTTTTGTTTTGTGTGATACCTAATGGTTAATAAAATAGTAAGACATTAACACACCAAAAAAATACTCAACCTTCATGTGTATTAACCCACAAAAATTAGGGATTTTAATTTTTCTTTTTTGGGAATGATCTCTAGCGTTTTACAAAATGGTAAGACATGAACCCTATTAACACACCAAAATTAATGATTTTTTATTTTTATATGATCTAGTATGTCTAAAAGAGTAAGACACTGATATTAATTGATAATTTTATAAGAATACTCAATTTTTGTGTGTATTAAACCAATTTTAAAGATATTTGTCTATTTTGTTATGATCCCTAAAGTTGTACAAAATATTAAGGCATGCATATCATTTTGTTATTTTGAAAAAAAAAACTCAACTTTCATGTGTATTAACTCTACCGAAATAATAGATTTTTTTTTACTTTTTTGTATGATCTCTGAAAGCGTCCAATATAAAAAGGAATTAATATCATTTCGTAATTATTGAAAAAAATACTCAAGTTTTGTGAGTATTAATCCACCGAAATTAAGATTTTTTTTTTGTATAATCTCTAACTGTTTTTCGACAAAAAAAAAAGAAAAAAAAAATCTATACCTGTTACAAAATAGTAAGGCAACAATATCATTTAGTTATTTTAGAAAAATACTTAGTTTTCGTGTGTATAAACCCACCAAAGTTAAGAATTTATATTCTTTTATATGATCTCTAACTATGTAAAAAAAAAAAGGCATTGATATCAATTGGTAATTTTGGAAAAATACTTAATTTTCGTGTGTATTAACCCAAAAAGTTTAAAGATTTTTTTGTTTCTTATTTTTATAATTTCTAATGGTGGCCAAAATAGTAAGGCATTGATATCTTTTGATAAGTTTGGAAAAAATATTCAATTTTTGTGTGTTTAAATCCACCAAATTTAAGGATTTGTTACTTTTTTGCATGACCTCGAATGGTGTTCCACCTGGTTAGCCATTGATATCCTTTCGTAGTTTCGAAAAAATACTCAACTTTCGTGTGTATTAATCCACCGAATTTATAGATTTTTTAGAGAAAAAAAATTATGATATCTAATAGTTAACTAAATAATAAGACATTGAAATTATTTGGTTATTTTGAAACAATACTCTCATTTCGTGTATTAACCCACTGATTTTAAAAGAATTTTGACTCGCTCTTTTTTTCTCTAAAGTTGTCCAAATACTTGGGAATTTATATCGTTTGGTCATTTCGGAAAAATACTCAACTTTCGTGTGTATTAACCTACCAAATTTAAGATTTTTTTACATTTTCGTACGATCTCTAACAATGTTTAAAATACTAAGGCATTCATATTATTTGGTAATTTCGGAAAAATACTTACCTTTTGTGTGTATTAACCCACATAAGTTATGGACTCTTTTTTTGTGTGGATGATCTCTAACGACGTCCAATATAGTAAGAAATTGATATCATTTGGTAATTATGAAAAAATACTCAACTTCCGTGAGTATTAACCCACCGAAGTTAAGAACTTAAAAAAAAAATGATCTCTAACGGTTGACAAAATAGTAAGACATTAATATCATTTGGTTGTTTTGGAACAATATTCTCCTTTCGTGTATTAACCGACCAAATTTAAAAGAATTTTGACTCTCTCTTTTTCTCTCTAAAGTTGTCCAAATATTAAGGCATGTATATCATTTGATCATTTCAGAAAAATACTCAACTTTCGTGTGTATTAACCCACCAGGTTTAAGAATTTTTTACTTTTCCGAATGATATCTCAATGTTCAAAATAGATTCATTTGGTAATTTCGGAAAAATACTTAACTTTTATGGGTATTAACCCATAAGTTATGGAATTTTTTTTTTTTTTTTTTTGG
>OVAP01000739.1:17554-30663 GCA_900406295.1 Aurinia saxatilis
TTTTTTTTTGTGGATGATCTCTAACGACGTCCAATATAGTAAGGAGTTGATATCATTTAATAATTATAAAAAAAAAACTCAATTTTGTGAGTATTAACCCACCGAAGTTAAGAACTTAAAAAGAAAATGATCTCTAACGGTTTCAAAATAGTAAGACAATGAGATTATTTAGTGATTGAAAAATACTTAATTTACCCCAAAAAAAAAAAACTCACCGAAGTTAAGAATTTAAAAAAATTTATTATATGAACTCTAACTATGTCCAAAATAGTAAGACATTGATATCAATTGGTAATTATGTAATAACACTATGTTTTCGTGTGTATTAATCCACCAAAGTTAAGAACTTAAAAAATGATCTCTAACGGTTACAGAATAGTAAGACAATGAGATTATTTAGTTATTGGAAAATACTTAATTTATGTGTGTATTAAGTAACCGAAGTTAAGAATTTTAATTTTTTTTTATATGAACTCTAAGTATGTCCAAAATAGTAAGACATTTATATCAATTGGTAAATTTGGAATAACACTTGTTTTTGTGTGTATTAACCCATCGAGATTAAGGATTTTTTTATGACTTTTAACACTGTCCAAAATAGTAAGATATTGATATATTTTGGTAATTTTAAAAAATATTCAACATTCGTGTGTATTAACCCACCAAATTTAATAAATTTTTATTATTTTTTGTATGATCATGAATGGTAACACAGTAAAACATTGATACTTTTTCGTAATTATAGAAAAATATTCATATGCATTAATTAACCAAAATTATGATTTTGAATTATTATTATTAGTTTTTTATATGATATGTAACGGTTTACAAAATATTATTAGTCTCTTGATGATATCATATGGTTATTTAAATGTTTATTTTATTTTATTTTTGTGATAATCTTTAACAATATCCAAAATTATCAACACTTCGTCATAAAAACCTTCCATTTGTTATGAACCCATTAATAGATGTCCATTATAGACTCATTCGTCTAAGCCCATTAGAGGAGTAAACCTAAACTCTAATATGTATCCTATATAAAGCTTGTCTCCCTAGTGAAATAAACACACTTTTCATTTCTATTCATAACACGTTATCAGCACGAGCTCTAGCATATGTAAAATTTTAATTGTCATGTTTTAAAAGATTGATGAACATCATCATATTTTTCCTTTTCAATATGTACTATGCATGTTATATTCTTATGTATTCTTTTATTATTATTATTTTTTCATACGTATATGTTAATTAATCACTTATGTGGTGAATAATTTTTTCTACCATACGTTATGAATAATGTCTTTTGTCTTTTTCTTTATTTGTTTAAGATTGTTTAAGATTTGTCTTTTATATAATCATGTTTCAAATCATTTATGCGTGTATATAATCATGTTGACATATAAAATACTAAGATTACTATAATTCGTGTGCTTTGGCACATGAATCAAACATAATCATTATTGATTTGTTCTCGTAACTTAGTATGTTAGTCATTGTTGATTTATTTTACTTTTAGTTACACATAAAAATCATTGTGTTGATTTAATTATTGTTTTAATAAAATATTATATGCGATGATAAGTTTGATTTGTGATCTTAATATCAGATCTATATTAGATCGTCTTTTACTAGATCTATCAAACGAGCATAATATATATGTATAATATACTATTTATTTTATATGCGATGATACAATTGATTAATCTTAATATTGGATCTATATGATTTCTTCATTAGATATCCTTTTCAATCGAGTACGAAAAGTTTAAATTGTAGTTTTATTAATTTTTTATAATTTTTCATATGTTTGATCTAAATAATTATACAAATAATAAAATAATTATCTATTTTATTTTATTTTATTCTAAATCTCTGATGGTTTTAACAAATTAAAATAAACTTGACGTTTAATTACTTTACCACATGTATCATATACCTCATTTTAATTATTATAGTTATATGACCACTATAATTATATAATTATATGAACGACTAGGGGGAAATAATTATATGACGGCTAAGGGTTATAATTGTAGACATTTGGAATGACATGCACATGCACTTGTAATCAAGACATTTAAATATGACGGCTAGGGGTTTATATTTTGCCATCTGTATGTTTATAATCTCATAATTATAACACATCATTTTCTATATTTTTATTTTCATCTATTATAGATATTGCAAAATGTTTATATTCTGCCATTACCGGATTTTTATCATATTTTCATATTTTTATAATGTCAAACCTCACAAAACTTGAGTTTGCCGCTCTTGACATCACCGACAACAACTACTTATCTTGGGTATTGGATACTGAGATTCACCTTGATTCAGCAGATCTTGGTGATACGATCAAAGAAGGGAATGAAACATCAAGCCAAAGCAAGGCTAAGGCTATGATCTTCCTTCGCCGTCACCTCCATTAGGGTCTCAAAGTTGAGTATCTAACAGTGAAAGATCCACAAATTCTTTGGAGAAATCTAAAGGACCGGTATGATCACCAGAAGACTGTAATCTTACCAAAAGCTCGTTACGAGTAGACCCATTTGAGGCTACAGGACTTTAAGTATGTAGCTGATTATAACTCGGCTATGTTCAGAATAACTTCAAAGTTGAAGTTATGTGGTGAGAATATCTCTGATGCAGATATGTTGGAAAAAACATACAACACTTTCCATGCGAATAATGTTGTCCTGCAGACACAATATCGTGAGAAAGGATTCAAGAAATATTATGAACTCATCTATTGTCTTCTCGTGGCTGAACAACACAATGAGTTGTTGATGAAAAATCATGAATCACGTCCAACTGGTTCTGCTCTATTCCCAGAGGTGAATGTGACATCCTTCCATAGGAAAGGACAACACCACGAACGAGGCAACGGTTTTAGTGGTCGTGGACATGGACGTGGATTTGGTCGAGGCCGAGGAGGTTCTTTCAAGAACTCTAATTCTCACTAGCAATGGGAAGGCAAAGATGCTAACAAACAAGAAAATGTCAACAACGTTTGTTTTCGTTCCGGAGGAAATGGGCATTGGTCTCGTACATGTCGTACTCCAAAGCATATTGTTGAGCTTTATCAACAATTAATGCAGCAAAGGATAAGAAAGCCGAAGCAAATCATCTTGCATGTAAAGACTTCTCACTTGGAGACTTCTCACTTGAGGGTTTTGATCATGGTGATGCAAACTCACTTGGAAACTGCTCACTTCATCGCCCCAAAAGTGGAGGAGTGAAATTTAGATTTAATTATGGCTATTTAGAGAATCAAACTAGGGCTTTTATTGAATTCTCTATTGTTTTGTTTTTTATTTTATTTCAACATTCTGGTTTTATGTTGTTTTTTGAATTATTTTATTTTAATAAAATTATTGGTTATTTTATTGAGATGCATTTGCTCATGGTTGACTTATCTTTTTATTTGTTTTCTATGCATTACCACTATTTTTATTTGTTTTCTATGCATTAACACTATTTTTATTTATTTAAAGATAATGAATTCCCTTCAAATACAATTGGCAACAGATGGTGAAGATTTGTGCTTAGTTGACAGTGCAACTACTCACACCATATTGAAAAATAAGAGACATTTTTCTAATATGATAATGAAAAGAAATAGTGTGAGCACATTGTCTCTGGGACCGCAAAGATTATTGAAGGCTCCGGAAGAGCAAGTATGTTGTTGTCTATGGGAACGAAATTTGAAATCATGGATGCATTATACTCTCCTCACTCTCAACGAAATTTATTGAGTTTTAAGGATATTCGCAAGAATGGATATCATATTGAGATCACACGTGAAGGAGGTGTGGAATACCTTCAAATCACAAACATTTATCAAGGCAATAAAAATATTTTGGAGAGGTTACCTGCATTCTCCTCTGGATTGTACTATACTAAGATAAGAACAATAGAGACAAACGTTCTAGTAAATCATAAGTTTATTACGAATTTTAATATATGGCATGGCCGGTTAGGCCATCCCGGTTCGATAATGATTCGAAAAATAATAAATAATTCATGTGGATACTCATTAAAGAGCCAGAAGATTCTCCCAAACGATTTCTCATGTGCAGCTTGTTCACAAGGCAAATTGATTATACGGTATTCACCAGCGAAGGTAACTAATGAAACCATCAGTTTTATGGAACGCATACAAGGAGATATTTGTGGACCAATTCACCCAGCGTGTGACACTTTTAGACACTTTATGGTTCTAATTGATGCGTCTACTCGATGGTCACATGTATGCTTGTTATCATCTCGCAACCTGGCGTTTGCGAGACTGCTTGCTCAATTAATTAGATTAAGAGCACATTTTCCAGATTTCCCTTTAAAGACGATTCGTCTCGATAATGCTGGTGAATTCACGTCTCAAGTATTTAATGATTATTGCATGTCTATTGGAATTAATGTTGAACATCCAGTAGCTCATGTTCATACTCAAAATGGTTTAGCCGAATCATTAATCAAACGTCTTCAGTTGATTGCTAGACCATTGCTTATGAAATCCAAACTTCCAATATCTGCTTGGGGACATGCTATATTACATGCCGTAGAATTAGTTCGCATCAGGCCAACGAGTAATCATAAGTTCTCCCATCACAATTAATTGTGGGTCATGAACCAAATATTTCCCATCTGAAATTTTTTGGATGTAGTATATGTTCCAATTTCTACACCACAACGAACTAAGATGGGACCTCAAAGGAGGTTGGATATGAATCACCCTCAATAATTAAGTATCTTGAGCCTTACACAGGGGATTTATTTATAGCTCGATTCGCAGATTGCCATTTTAACGAGTCTGTGTATCCAACATTAGGGGGAGAAAATAAACAGTTGGAGAAAGCAATTACTTGGAATGAGCTATCCTTGAATTATCTTGATCCTCGTACTAAACAATGTNATATCTTGATTCTCGTACTAAACAATGTGAGATATAAGTCCAAAAGATAATTCATTTACAAGGATTAGCAAATCAATTGCCAGATTCATTTGCTGACCCTACTACAGTGACTAAGTCACATATACCAGCTGTGAATGCTCCATTCCGAACTGATATCCCAGAAGGACGATATCAAACTGCTGCTGAGTCTAAAGCACGCATGAAGCGTGGTAGACCTATTGGTTCCAAAGATAAAAATCCTCGGAAGAGAAAGGGATCAAAAATTGAAGAGGTCAAGAATGTTATTGAATGATCTCCAGAAGAGACTATAGAATTAAAAATAGATGAAATTCAGGTACCTGATAATGAAGATATCTCGACAAATTATATCATGTCTGGAAGAAGATGGAACCGCAATCAAATTGACGTTGATGATATATTTGCATACAATATAGCAGTTGATGTAATGAATGAAAAATAGGATCATGAACCAAAGTCTATTCAAGAGTGTACACTAAGAGATGATTGGCTAAAATGGAAAAAAGCAATAAACGCAGAATTAAACTCTCTCACAAAGAGACGAGTATTTGGACCAGTAGTCCGTACACCTGAAGGTGTAAAACCAGTAGGTCATAAATGAGTTTTTGTGCGAAAGAGGAATGAAAATGGTGAGATTGTGAGATACAAAGCACGCTTAGTCGCACAAGGTTTCTCACAGAGACCTCGGATTGATTATGAGGAAACTTACTCACCCGTGTTGGATGCCACAACTTTCAGATACCTTATATGTCTGGCAATAAGAGAAGGACTTGATTTACGCTTAATGGATATAGTCACAGCGTACTTATATGGACCACTACATACTGATATTTATATGAAAGTCCCAGAAGGATTTAAAGTACCAGATGAAAATCCAAACGAACCATACTGCATAAAGTTAAATCGATCTTTGTATGGATTGAAACAATCATGACGTATGTGGTATAATCGCCTCAGTGAGTATTTGTTGAAAGAAGGCTATAAAAACAATCCCATCAGTCCATGTATTTTCATAAAGAAATATGAGCAATGATTTGTCATAATTGTAGTATATGTTGATGATTTAAATATCATCGGAACTCCTGAAGAGATTTCACACACTGTAGAATACTTGAATAGAGAGTTCGAGATGAAAGATCTCAGGAAGACAAAGTTTTGCTTAGGATTACAACTTGGGCATTTAAAGGATGGAATCTTGTTACATCAAGTGGCATATACAGAAAAAGTACTTAAGAGATTTTTTTTGGACCAAGCACATCCTTTAAGTAGTCCAATGGTTGTAAGATATCTCGATGTGGATAAAGATCCTTTCCTCCCTAAAGAAAATGATGAAGAAATCCTTGGTCCTAAAGTGCCATATTTAAGTGTCGTAGGAGCATTGATGTACCTTGCTAGCCATACAAGACCTGATATATTATTTTCGGTGAATTTATTGGCAAGGTTTAGCTCATGTCCAACTCGAAGACATTAGAATGGGATTAAGCATCTACTTCGTTATCTACAAGGCACAAGAGATATGGGTTTGTTTTTCCCTTACTCGTCCAAAGAAGTTTTGATCGGTTTTGCAGATGTAGGTTACTTATTCGATCTCCATAATGCTAGATCACAAGCAGGATATGTGTTCACATGTAGTGGCACAACTATCTCTTGACGTTCTATGAAGCAAACGATTGTTGCGACTTATTCTAACCATGCAGAGATTTTAGCAATACATGAAGCTAGTCGTGAGTGTGTATGGTTGCGGTCTGTGATTCAACACATACGAGAGGATTGCGGTATATCTATAGGGAAAGAAGCTCCGATAGTTATGTATGAAGATTAAGCAGCTTGCATCGCACAACTCAAGGAAGTGTACATCAAATGTGATAGAACAAAACACATCCTACCCAAATTCTTCTACACACATGATTTACATAAACAAGGCGAGATATGTGTTCTTCAAGTTCGTTTAAGTGATAATATGGCGGATTTGTTCACCAAGGCGCAACTATTACTTTCAAGAGATTGGTGCACCTTATTGGAATGCATCGTCTTAAAAATCTTAAGTTATGTATTTATTAGGGGAGTAAATGCATGATGCACTCTTTTTTCTTAACCATGGTTTGTCCTATTGGGTTTTACTGGTAAAGTTTTAATGAATCAGTATTTTAAGCGTATTACAGATTAGTGTTTTGTAATAATGATCATCTAAAGAGAGTGTTATGAACACATTAATATATACCCATTATAGGCTCATTCATCTAAACCCATTAAAAAAATAAACCTAAACCCTAATATGTATGTTATATAAAGGTTATCTCCCTACTAAAATAAACACATTTCTCATGTCTATTCGTAACACCATTAAACATCTAAACATCTTTATCAAATGATATTGAATGTTAATTTTTATGTTATCAAATTAAACCCAATAATGCGATTTGACTAAGTACAATTTTGTTGAATATTCTCATCAAAATTCTTCTCTAATTCCACCAAAAAAACCTTTAAACAAACCAAAGAGCCAAATTAACCCAAAAAACCAAAACACACCAAAACTCTCAAAAATCTTCACAAATCTCTCCAACAACAAGCTATGGCCCTCCTCAATCGATTCCTCCTCCTCCCAATCATCTTCTTCTTCATCTCCCTAACTCCATCCTTCTCCCTCAACGAACCCGACCCAGATTCAAAAATCTCCACCGTCTACGACCTCCTCCCCAAATACGGCCTCCCAAGCGGTCTCTTACCTGACTCCGTCACCAATTTCACCCTCTCCGACGACGACGGTCGCTTCATCGTCC
Organism: Aurinia saxatilis; assembly: GCA_900406295.1. Taxonomy (NCBI): domain Eukaryota; kingdom Viridiplantae; phylum Streptophyta; class Magnoliopsida; order Brassicales; family Brassicaceae; genus Aurinia; species Aurinia saxatilis. The sequence continues at coordinate 25,271 of OVAP01000739.1, forward strand.
ACTTAGCTCACTCCTGCGAGATCGAGTTCGACTATCTCGTTTACTACGACAAGACGATATCTGGTAAAATCGGGTATGGGTCAATCACTGAGCTTAAGGGTATTCAGGTGAAGCGATTCTTTATTTGGCTTGATGTTGATGAGATCAAAGTTGATCTGCCTCCTTCTGATTCTATCTACTTCAAAGTTGGGTTTATCAATAAGAAGCTTGATATTGATCAGTTTAAGTCTGTACGTTCTTGTGATGATAATGGTGTCTCTGGGTCTTGTGGAGGGTTATTGAAGAGATTTCTCCAGGTAAATTTTTTGGTTTTTGCGTTGTGGGTTTTGGATTTGACTCTTAAAGTTGTGAACTTTATTTTGAATTGGTGATTTACTGATTTAGCTTTAGTTGACTTATTTAAATTTCCTGACTTTATTTTGTGTATTTATGGTTGATATGAATGAAGTTGTTCTGTGTTTTGGGTTCTAGATTGTGTTATGGAAAATGATGGATTTTGTGTGAGATGCTGATAGATTCTGGAATCTATGAGTTTCTGAATTTAAGTGTTTTTCAGCTTGTGTTGTGGATTTGAATTGGTGATTTAGCTTTAATTGACTTCGATGATCGAGATTCTTATTTAAATTTCCTGACTTTGATCTTCTGTAATTATGGTTGATATGAATGAAGTTGTTCTGTGTTTTGGGGTCTAGATTGTGTAGAGGAAAATGATGGATTTTGTGTGAGATACTTATGGATTCTGGAATCTATGAGTTTCTGAGGAATATTTATGGATTTTCAATGTGAAACTATTAATGCGACTGAGCTGTGAATTGAAAAGCTGATTTGTAGATGTTTTCACTCATATCTTTAGGTCTGTAATTTACACATTCATTGAGGAACAACGTAGCAGTTCAACTACAAAAGACTAAAATAATGCAAAAGTCCTTGGTGAAACAGACTTAACTTGACAACGGGTTTGAAAGCTATGTATTTAGGATTTTGAGAGAAGAAATTGTACTTCATACGTTCACATTACCCTTTTTGGGGATTGTAGGAAATACATTGTTGAAACTTGAAAATGAAAGTAGCAGTCTTTCTCCTCTGTTTGGTTCTCTTTTGTTTGTATCGATAGCTTATTTGGTAGCTACTAGACGTAAAATGCTCTGGCGGCTAATTTCTGCATTTCTTGCAATGTCAGTTGTTAGTTTTTGCATGGATGTAAAATGCTAAATACCAACCTCGAACAAATGTTTTCATATCTTTCATGGTTTTTCACTTTTTTTACTGGTTTCTGGAATGGTTAAACCTGCTAACTAGCAAACTGATTCAGGCAGGATATTTAAGGAAATGGGTTGATAACTGCCCTAACATAAGCTTTTGTGTTTCACAGAAAGGGCAGCTTCGAGGAACGATGGATGAAGTGGAGATGCTAATCACCGAATAAAAACACTATGATAATCAAGTCTGCAACAACACAAAGTTGGAGTTGAGTGTCAATTGTACAAATACGTACAATCCCTAGACTTTTATGTAAGTCCTGGTATCAAATGTTGAATATACCTACTATGTAAGTCTTGTTAAAACTTAGTTCCACGGAAAATGTTGTATATATATGACTAAATGTCCTCGAGTCCGTTTCTAGCCACCATAATAAACGGTGGCTGTTTAAACTTGCATCATCTATTACATAACAAGTACGGAGATGCATTTCTATGAGCTGATAGATCATTTCAAACAGAATCAATATGTTTGACTCGTCACATATTAAAACTTAAAGAACGAATTCAAGATGGTTTCTATAAACATCCATACTAATCTCCTTATCTAGCCAAAGTTGGAACAAATCTCCAGAACTTGCGGAGCAAAAGAAGAATCCTAACTTGAAAGTAAAGTATTTCAACCACTGAAGATTCTTCCACGTTTGGTTAGGTTGCAAGACGACAAGAAATATACCATATTGTAAGGAGTGTCCACACGTAAACCACCCGAAAGCCCACCCGGAACCTTTACTAGTTTGTCTTTGCCTTTGCTTGCTTGTACACAAGAAAATATCATAAAAACTCTTCTGATTTTGACTGGCTACGATTCAACGGACATTTTCCATCTTACAGACCCAACTCGTGTTCCTCTGTTTTGTTATACCCAAAAAAAAAAAAACACATTTTTTCTTGGGTACTTATTACCATCCATTGCTAAGATATCCACTAACTGTCCGTTGATTTTTCTCAGTGGGTCCTTAGATTTGTAGGATTCTTCGGAAAAATCTGTGATCTGGGTTTTGCTTGTTGCTTGGAGTAATGGTTGGTGCTAGGTTTGTTGTTGGCTCATCGGTGTTGGACTCACCAAACAGTCCATGTTTGTGTCTGGATGCTCACACGAGAAGGAAGAGGATCCTTGGTAGTTCAAGGAATCTTGAATTGGGAAGCTCTTTTGTTGATTCACGCATTGTTTTTAGGCTTTCTTCGAAGCGTGTATCGGTAGTTTCGAATCGAAGAAGCAAAAGGAAGTTGTTGATTGTGAATGAAGATGTTGCTGGGAATTACGAGGATACCTTTGGAGATGTCAAAACTGTGAGTATATATTGTGATTTGGGATCTTAGATTTGAGTATAAAGCTTATGACTTTACGATTTTTTTTGCAGCAAATTGTGAATTACTTCACGTATAAAGCTGTGAGAACGGTTCTTCATCAGCTTTATGAAATGAATCCTCCGCAATACACTTGGTTTTATAAGTAAGTTTCTTCTTGTTGCTCTCTAATGATATGTGTAAGTCTGAAATCTGTCATTTTTGGGTTTTGGTCTTAAGTTTTTTCCTTGTTTTACAACAGTTACGTCGTATCAAACAGACCAACAGAGGGCAAACGGTTCCTCCGCAAACTCAACAAGGTAAAAAAGAGTTTTAGTTTGTATGATTGTATCACACCAGAACGGCAGAACCAGCATCATCTGATAAGCCAAGGCTCATTGGTTCTAGATTTTAGCTGCTCAAACTTTATCTTTAGGTCTTGTAAAATTAGGCTAGGAGTAAATGTAGCAGATTGTAACTGTGGTGAGTTAGTTAAAGAGAAGTTAGTGAAGATTGGTTTTTAATAAGGCTGTCTGTTGAAGGGTGTAAATTTTCTAGGAATCTCTATGATATGGACCGTTTGGTGAATTTGGAAGCAAAATAGCATTTTTATAGCTTTGTTTTTACTTATCATAATCACTCTCTATGCTGTGTGATATACTATGTTTGATTCAGCCTTGTGCAAAAGATATCAGCATTCGGCAAAGAAGACTAGTTTTTGTTTTTTTATCATATCTCGTCTCAAATACTTGTAGGAGAGTCAGGAGCTCGCAGAAAGAGTGATGATCACGCGTCTCCATTTGTATGGCAAGTGGATCAAGGTACTTTGAGTATACTAATGTTTTTTCCCCTTCCTCCTGCCAGAGGAATTAGAAACGTAATATTTGATAGTTGGATGTTACCTTGTAGAAATGTGACCATGGGAAGATATACCAAGAAATATCGGATGAGAACTTGGCGTTGATGCGTGAACGCCTGATGGAGACCGTGATCTGGCCTTCCGATGACACAAACTCAGAGGTAATTGGCTGAACAAGGCTGTCACTCTACAGCATTTGCTTTGTCAATTGGCTTCGCAGTTTTAGTTCTTGAGTTATTTTTTTTTAGTTTGATTACATGTAATAGTCAAAGAGCAGTGTGTATATGATGTATCTATATTTCTTGGCTTATGGGAAAAACAATAACCCTTTCTTTGTGCTCGGAAACTTTCTTAGTCATCTCTTCCGCTCACTAGTCACAGATCTCTTGCATTAACAATAACACTATTATAAAACTTGCTTAGAGAACCGAGAATCATAATTTGAAGTTTTGAACAGTATAGCCCTGCGCAACGAAACTTTTATGAAAGCCCACAGATAGGCCCATGTTTGCTCTAAAATGTAGAAGTCTGGAAAAAACTTTTTCTAACATGTATTTTGAAAAGAGTTCTTACAAAAAAATGTCAACGAAAATAAGTCAACAAAAATAAAATACTAAATCGTCAATCAGAAAATAGTCGATCATTTACATCAGTCGTCAATAAAATATGCAACATTTAACAAAATATCTCTACTCTAAATGGCAAACCTTGTTCTCATGATGCACAATACAAACTTTTTCCTCATGAATGAGATAGTTTGTTAGGCCGAGCATAGGCACTACTTTGACATTGATAAGTTTCTCTTCATCATACAAATTAGTCACATATTTGTTCCTTTTTTTCACTTATTTATGTTAATTCTAAGTATGCTTAATGAAATCTTACGTTGTTGTTGATGTTTTTGTGTAATCTCATCCTATAACTACCATAGCATTATTTCATATAATTTTATCGTTTTATAAATGTGAGTATTTTTGTAGCACTATTTGGAGGTATATATGTTATGTATAAATCGCACTCATTTAAAAATGAAACTCCTACGTCATAACAACTTCTTAAGCGTATTTCATTTTATTATATAAGTCGAAATAAACCACTTATTTCTAAACTAATATCAAATATCTACGGAATCATGTTGACGGTGTATCGTCGGCCATCTTTAGATTATTTGAAAAACTTGTTAGGAGATCACTCATTTGCATGTGTTTTGACTATGTCCTTCAAAACTCTACCTACAGTCATGACAAGATAAATTTTAAATGTTTCTAATAAATGATTATATATATATATATATATATATATATTCATTAATACATAAATGATTACCATTTTCACTTACAAAAAAAAAATCTTTCTGAATTTTTTTTTTTTTTTTTTATAGAAACCTGATTGATCACATAATTGTTGAGTATTTTTAGACCAATATTTTAGAAACCGGATTGGATCAATTGGTTGGATTGTGACTCAATGCTCTATCTGGTTCAATTAAAAGAGTCGGTTCCATGAAATTTAATTTCTTAGGCCTTTTCAAATTTGAATAACAGCTTGAATAAGTTTATATTCGAACGTTTAAATGTTTATGTATATGTTGATGGAAACCCAAAAATTATAGATAAACTAATTTAATATATATATATATATATATATATATATATATATACTATGTAGCTTTTTTTTTTCCTTCTTCAAAGATTCTATTGCAAATAAAAGAAAATAATACAGAGTGTTCATGTCAGCAAAACAGGCATACAAAGCCAAAAAGCAAAAGAATACGAAGCAACATTAAAGAGGCTATAAACTAGCCAACAATCTTTCTTGTGCAAATACGTTGTGTAACCAGCGAGGTTCTCCTCTTACCACATAAGAGTGTATGCGGGAGTCTTGTACCGCACTGAGCGCAATAGCATATGCTCCTTTGTTAACTGCATGCTTCTCATACACTACAAGAAAACACCTCGTTTGCGAGGCCCGTATTCGACGCAAAG
>OVAP01000740.1:0-29698 GCA_900406295.1 Aurinia saxatilis
CCTGCTGTTGGTTCCCTCATGGGACTTCTTCTACACATCACAACTCCATTCCGGATGGCGGTGTTGTGCTCCGGCTCCATTTTTCTTCGGGGGTTTCTCTCCTCCTTCGAAGAAAGCGGTGAAAAGTTTGGTCTCTCATCTCTCCCTTCTTCAATCCGCCGGTTAGTATCTTTTGAGAGGATGAGATCTATATGTGGAAGAAAAGATATGAGAACCCGAGACCCCTTTGTAGCAATGGATTTGTGGCAGGGGTGTTAAGGTTTAGAGGCCTCCACGGCGTTTGTATTCTGTGTTGGGTTTGGATCTAGTGCGTTTTACTGTTGAAGCTCTACAAGACTATTTGCGGATTTGCTTCTATGCTGGTTTTCCTGTGGTTTCTCTTCCGGCGTACTGCTACTCAAGCGGCTACATGTTCACATCGTTTTTGTGTTTTTACGGGGTTTACTACGGCAAGCAACCTTCCCATACTTTGGGTCTTTTGTGACGGACGTAGGGATGATGGTGGAGTTCATCATCTAGGATATAAGTAGTGAGGCGGTGTGGTGGTTCTTTCAATTTTTGGTGTGGGAGGTGGTCTCTTTTGTTGCTGGTATTGAGATCAGTTTTGATACTTGTTCTGCGCGGGACCGTTGTTTAGAGACTACATTCCATTACCCATGTTCCTCCCTTGTAGCCACCATTAATTTTGGTTCTTCTTCTCAGACTTACTTTCTAGTTAGTCTATAGGTAGTGCTCGTCAACATTTGTATTTGGAGAAGCTATAGGCGGCTAAAGGATTGAGGTCTTGAGGATGGGTCCGATTTTTAGCTGCTAGTGGTAACAAGGATGAAGACTCCAATTATTTGGAACTGTGGCTTAACCTTTTGACATGTCTTATAGGGATTTGTTTGCTTGTCCAACCATGCTCCATCCCTTAGCTCCTAGTTTGGTCTTGGTTTCTCTAATCTCCTTGGTGGCCCTCTTCCTGTAGTAGGTCGGTTTGTGAGTTTCAACTCTCAACCGCTTTTTGCTCTTGTGTGGGTCACTCGCTCTAAGTCTGGTTTTGAGCAGCTTATTCCCTTGTTACGTCTCTGAAACCTTGTTAAGGGTCATAGTAGTTACTGAGAATGGATTGATCGGTGTGGTGATCTTGGCTCTCGACCCCCCCAAAGTTATTAGGGCTTGAGCAGTAAAACGGACTCCTATCGGATTCCAGTCCTCGAGCTACCTAAATAAGGGGTTGTTAAGCAATCTCAAGGTTTTGTTTAGAAAATGGTATACTTTGAGTTTTTTTGTGGCTTAATGTTGTCTTTTGCGTGACTTGTTTGGCTTTTTCGTACTTTCTCGAGTCTCTCGTAGTTTGGTTTTAGCTTGATTTTGTCAAGGTCTCACCTCTTGTAACACTTGTAGCTCCTCTCGTTTGGGTTCCGGGTTGTCGATTTGAAACCGACGGCTTTGTTTCCGATCCAAGTTATATAATAAAATTTTAGATGGAAAAAAAAATCCTCCATCAAAACATTATTTAAACCATAAACCAGAAAAATGGATGCAGATTAAGGGATGCATGAGCTTGGGCTTGACGCAAATCCGTTATCCATGTTACGGGGAGTGTTGAACGGTGAAGTTGTTCGTAAAGCAGTTCATTCAAATCATTAAAAAAAAAAAATTGTAATAGAACTAATTTCCAGATGAAAAAAAAAAACAAAAACCAAGAGGAATTTCAAAAGTTAAAACAACTGAAAAACCGTTACTTGGGGAATTTCTTTTGCTTCTCTCCTCAAACTTATAGAGAGAAAGACCAAACACCGCTCTCCCGGCGGCTCTATTAGCGCTAGAGCCAGGGTCCATTGTTGTTTTCGTTCTTTGTCAGCGAAAGGAGGAATAAAAGATTTAGAGCGGCTGGATGAGATCTAGTTACAAAGAGTTCCGTAGGGGCTATTTGTCTCTAGATGTTCCCCCGGCGATGAGAGATTAGCTTAGGACCCGCAAGATCGGAATCCCTAGTCCTCTCTTTCTTTTGTATGTTGCTCAAAAACTTCCTAGATCCCTAATTTAAGTTGCATGTCGAGAATCTCAATTGATGTGTTTTGTTGAGGTCTTCTACTACTCTGGGTTTTGATGGAGCTTCGGCGGTGTTCAGCCGGTTCTGTCCAAGAGGTATTGATAGTGATGATATTTTACCACTTTTCGATATGATTTTTAGAAGTTTTTTAGTAAAGAAACTATTTCATTTGAAACATAAACTACTGGATTTCACATTTTTCTGTTTGCAAAGTGTTTTTGTGTAAACAATGCATTTTAGGTCGCAAATGGGCTTTTTTACCAAGTCCAACAAGTCAACATCAGAAGTCCAGCCCCAGATGAAGGAGATGTTTATTTTGGAATGAAGTGAGGAGCTAGGACAATCAATCCACGTGAGTCAGCTGTAACATGGGCTTGGAATCAAGTCATTAGCCGTCAGGAGTAAGAAGTTAAGTCCAATTCGTGAAAGAGAGTCTAGAAGCTCCCATGAAATGGAGGCCCATCGATCAATCAAAGCCCGAAATCTCAAGGAAGCTTCGAGAACAAATTCAGATATATACCGTTGTATTTGGGGAGATATTAGATTACATTGGGATAATCACATAAGATATTGAATCTTCAGAAACGCGTATGAAGATATCAATCGATCGGTGAAGATAGCTACGACCGATCGATCAGAAGAGGATAATCATAAATATTTGGATTCCTATCCAAATCTTCCTCTTGATTCGTCTCGATTCTGTACCCGACTCTCTCCCCTATAAATACATACGACTAAAGTTAGAGAGAATCATCAGAAAACACTCAAAAGCTTTCAGACATCCATGTTAATAGTTTACCAGTTTCTTTCAGTTTCTTTACTTTTATTGCTTTGATCATTACTTCAAGGACGAAGTTTGTAATCTCTGCATTTCAGAGAAGCTATTCTGAACCCCTTTTTAATAAAAACAATTTTCATTGTCATTATGTATACTTTTACCATGTTTAAGTAGTCTTTTAGTTAAGAATAGGGTTTTGCTAAGAGGAATCATGGTTTGGTAGATATGCAATAGGATTGTGTAATGAATAGTTTATAGGCTTACTTTCATATAAGATCTTAGTATAAATCATAGAATAAACCTGCTACTAATACACCACTTAGAGTAAGAGATCCATAACTTGATAGTGAAAGCTTTAATATTTATAGTTTAGTAGGATTTGATTTCTTGAACTTAATGCCTAGATTTATTGATTGATTAGCACATAGGTTTTCTTTCTGAAAAGATATATGTTAGAGTTAAGTCAGATATCAATTAAACTAGACTGGCTAAGCTTGACCATAAAGATAGTCAATTATTAGTGATTTCAACTATATAGCCTAAACTAGGACTTACAGAGATTACTACCCTGAATAATTCAAACCGTGATCTTCTGATACATTACCTGACTTCCTAATGCTTTTTTTTATTAAATTTTCTCACGTTTTATTTGATTTTAACATTTTCAGGCATTGACCGATCTATCGCATAATCTGCCATCAATATAAAGATGTCTCAACCGATCGATCAGTTCATACGACCGATTGGTCGTAACCAAAAACTCTTTCATTTTGTTGCTTAGCTCGAGTGAATTTGGATGTGCTAATGTGTACACTCTGCTCTCTGTGGATATGATCCCTAAGCACTACTGCGAGACTTGTGCGCTTGCAGGAAATATTTTGGGCGAAAACTAATCCCCATCAAGTTTTCTGGCGCCGTTGCCGGGGAGCAACAGTGACCACTAGCATAACAATCAAACTTCAAACTAAGCTTTTCCCTTATTTCAATTTTAGTGCATTTATTTCTTTTTGTTTATGTTTTTGCATTTTATAATCTTGTTTCATTTGTTTCAGGTAGCCACTCATGGCTCAACAAAACAACGAGGCTCATAATGGCCCCTACAGGCATTTCTCGTCTTCCAGGAGGCCATACCAACCTTAGAATCCTCACGGTGGCTCCTCAGGTCCGTCCCAAAGGCCCTCGATGATTGACTCCTATCAGATTTATGGAGGAGAAAGTAAAAAATTTCAACCGCCTTATCCACTCCGCTTGGAGTTCTCAAACACTAGGATGGAGGATATGCTGACACCATTTCTGGCTGCTCAAAGAAGTTTCGAAGAGATTATTGAGGCAAAGCTAGATCATCTTATTGATGAGATGAATCACAAGATCAGCTCCCTAACCACCAAGGTTAAGGAACTCGAAGATGCTCAAGAACAACATGAAGAGTGGATAGGACAAAACAAGAGAGGGCTAAATGAAAGAACAAGAGAAGGTCGCTTCATAAGGTTCAGTCTAAGGAATGACAAGGTTCAATACGAGGATGACTTAGTAGGATCCACAACCGCATTGGGAGACTCGAGGACCTAGTGGACTCAAATAAACTAGAGGCCAAAAGCGGGGCTGCACCACCTAGTCAATCGATTGATGCACTTATGGAATCGATCGATGAGAGTTTGAAACCCATAAGGGAAACCATCCAGCTGATAGATGCCAAACTTGGAAACTCCTCCACACCCGAGTACTATGATCATGAAGGTCAGACAGACGTAATGAAATGAGGAAGCCAGGGAAGCTTATGATCGATCGATGGCAGCTGATACCATCGAGCGAACAGTGGAAACTGACAAAACAGCTCTACATATTGGAATGATCGACTGGGCTCTAGATGAGAAAGGTCTGAACTACTCGTCTGATGAAGCAGCTTCAGAGTTGGAAGACACTTCGGTTTTGGCCAAGGAAGCCAAACTATTGCTCAAGCCGAACGTCTTTCATATCTTCAAAAAGCAGGTGAGGAGAATCCCTCCAAACTTCTCCTTTGAAGAAGCTTGGGAAGTCTACCCATTGCAGGATTTCTTCTGCCCATTCGAAGGACCATCAGGAGATGTAAGGGCACTCTTTTACAAGGTGCAAAGAAATGCTACTCCTCACATGAAAATGCAAGAGAAGAGAGATGACCCGGGAAAGTTTATCATCCCAATCTCCATCGAAGGGCAGACTTTCAACAATACCATGTGGGACTCAAGAGCTTGCTTAAGTCTCATGTCAAGAGCCGATGACAGGTTAGTTATCTATTCCATTCACAAACTGTCACAAGGAATAGCTTTAGTGAACACCACTCCTGGTGACATTCTAGGAATCACCTACAACATTATTGTTCAAGTAGGTAGTGCAATTATTCCTACTGATTTTATCATCATGAACACTGACCCAAAGGTTGAAGCAGCAATGCTACTTGCTAGACCATTCTTGTGTTCCGCAGGTGCAGTGATCGACATGAAAAAAGGAAGTGTGTGCCTAAAGCTTGTTGATGATACAATCCATTATCCGGTGAATGTCAAAGCCTTATCACGACCACCAGTAAGGAGGAAGCTGTTCCAGGAGGGCCCGAGGTCAGAAAAGAAACCAAAGCTGAGCGAGGAGGAGCCTCAGCCATCCGACCATCCATCGGAGGACTGAAAATCTCCAAACCATGGTGAGCTAACCAACTTTAAACAAAAGCGCTGAGTGGGAGGCAGCCCACTGGTACGTCTTAGAATAGGTTTTATTTTTAATTTTTTTGTTCGTGTCTCCGGATATAGGATTCAAGGATTCAACCATGAGGATGCAGAATCGATCGATCACCTTAACAACAATCGATTGATCGTCTGCAGTTCACAAGCTTCATTTCATTATCTAGCTGGAAAGCCAGAGGCCACTGATTTGAATCAACTGGTGATCCAGGAAAATGGTGTGAACTTCAATACTAATCGAAAGAGAGTCAGAAATCAGGAGAATCACATTATGCTCTCATAGCTTGTCAACATCGAGGACGATGTTATTCAAGTTGGGGGGTATTCCTCGTTATCTAACTCGTTTGTTTCTTTTGACGCACTTTTAAACCCATTTAAAAAACTTTTATCGAGTCAAAAGCGTTTTATTGAGTCAGTCCAGGTCTGGAACAAGGACCTTACTCACAACTGGACTGCGGCCTAGTGACCATCTTTACAAGACTGCCTGAGACACTTCTTTCAGAAACCTCATACTCAAGCTTCCCTAGCACATCTCGGTTTGCACGTACTTTAATAACTCTGATTTCTGACTCTACTTTATTTAAACGTAAACCGTATTATAAATCTTTCTTACTGGAGGTATTAGACTAGGAAAAACAAATTCATTCAGGACTTCTTATCCACTTTACCATTCTCTTGCTGATCCTAAATGGTTAACTTATTTTTAAGTTGCTACCACACCCACTACCTAACCTCTTTTCATACCCCATGCAGTCTCTTTTTCTTTCTTGTCTTATATGCAGTATGTGTAAAACGGCCGAAGAGATGAGACCAACGAAGTTTTCTAATCACTCGTGAAGACTGGCGAAAAAGGGCATGCACGATCTTAACATATGCATGAAGATTCAAAGAGAAAGTTTCAAGGCTGATTTCCCTGGTATTATTTCATCAAAATCAAGGTAAAATTTGTGCCTTGCTCTATATGGTGAAAGCTTTCATTGTAAAAAAAAAAGCTTTCTGGTCCATATCTATTTAGCAATGAGGACAGGAAAATAAGGGATCAAAAATGAAGAAAGGAGGAAAAACGTTTAAAGGAGTCCGAGGATGTTCAAGAAGACTTTAGATTCCCTTAAAAGAATCTAAGTCTGGGGGAGGAATGAGCCGAGATAAGGAGAGAGTGATGGGGAACTGTGCCATCAAACGGTCCGACCTCTCTTGGTTTTTTGCAAACATATCGCATTTCTCTTCAGTACGGTAAACCCTAAACACACTAGCCTCACCTCTTAATATTAGCCCCTCTCATTACACACCTAGCCTGTTTTACTTAGCTGATATTTTCCAGTAAGAAAGCTCACGCAAAATAAATGAATGTAGAGAGTCAGAATTTCGGTACCTTTAGGGTATTTGCAGGTTGAGATTCCTGCTGGACTAGTTGGGAGAATTGTGGTAGGAGTATGAGATGAGAACTTTTGGCAGGATTGTCGAGATGACCATCACGAAGTTGCGCCTCTAAGTTATGGTCTAAGTTTTCAAACTTATTTCCGTTCTTAGCATATTGTTTGTTCGAGGACGAACAAAGCTAAGTCTGGGGGATTTGATAGTGATGATATTTTACCGCTTTTGGATATGATTTTTTGATATTTTTAATAAAGAAACTATTTCATTTGAAACATAAGCTACTGGATTTCACATTTTTCTGTTTGCAAAGTGTTTTTGCGAAAACAATGCATTTTAGGTCGCAAATGAGCATTTTTTACCAAGTCCAACAAGTCAACATCAGAAGTCCAGGCCCGGATGAAAGAGATGTTTATTTTGGAATGAAGTGAGGAGTTAGGATAATCAGGCCACGTGAGTCAGCTGTCACATGGGCTTGGAATCAAGTCATTAGCCGTCAGGATTAAGAAGTTAAGCCCAATTCAGTGAAGGAGTGTCTAGAAGCTCCCATGAAATGAAGGCCCAATCGATCGGACCGGAGGCCCATCGATCGATCGAAGCCCATCGATCGATCGAAGCCTAAAATCTCAAGGAAGCTCCGAGAACAAATTCAGATATATACCGTTGCATTTGGGAAGATATTAGATTATGTTGAGATAATCATTGAAGATATTGAATCTTCAGAAAGGCGTATGAAGATATCAATCGATCGGTGAAGATAGCTACGACCGATCGATCAGAAGAGGATAATCACAAATATTTGGATTCCTATCCAAATCTTCATCCTGATTCATCTCGACTCTATACCCGACTCTCTCCCCTATAAATACAGACGACTGAAGCCAGAGAGAATCATCAGAAAACACTCAAAAGCTTCCAGGCATCCAGGCTAATAGTTTACCAGTTTCTTTCAGTTTCTTTACTTTTATTTCTTTGATCATTGCTTCAAGGACGAAGTTTGTAATTTCTGCATTCTAGAGAAGCTATTCTGAACCCTCTTTTAATACAAGCAATTTTCATTGTCATTATGTATACTTTCACCATGTCTAAGTAGTCTTTTAGTTAGGAATAGAGTTTTGCTAGGAGAAATCATCGTTTGGTAGATAGGCAATAGGATGTGTAATGAATAGTTTATAGGCTTACTTTCATATCAGATCTTAGTATAAATCATAGGATAAACATGCTACTAATACACCACTTGAGTAATAGATCCATAACTTGATAGTGAAAGCTTTACTATTTATAGTTTAGTAGAATTTGATTTCCTGAAATTAATGGCTAGATTAATTGGTTGATCAGCCCATAGGTTCTCTTTCTGAAAAGATATATGTTAGTGTTAAATCGGATACCAATTGAACTAGACTGGCTAAGCTTGACCATAAGGATAGCCAGTTATTAGTGATTTCAACTATATGGCCTAAACTAGGACTTACATAGATTACTACCCTGAATAATTCAAACTCTGGTCCTCTGATGCATTACCTGACTTCATAATGCTTTTTATATTGAACTTTCTCACGTTTTATTTGATCTTAGCATTTTCAGGCATTGACCGATCAATCGCATAATCTGTCATCGACCAAAAGGTGTCTCAACCGATCGATCAATTCATACGACTGATCGATCGTAACAAAAAACCCTTTCATTTTTCTGCTTAGCTCGAGTGAACTTGGACGTGCTACTGTGTACACTCTGCTCTCTATGGATATGATCCCTAAGTACTACTGCGAGACCCGTGCGCTTGCAGGAAATATTTTTGGCAAAAACTAATCCCTTTAGGTTCATTCGCTCTGATGGAGGAAAAATTCTCCGGCATGGATCGGATCCTCTCAAAGCCCATACTCACTAGTTTAGACTCATAACTGCTTCGATTTCAAGCTTCACAAGGTGACCTTATATGCGTCGCACCCTCTCCAATCTAGCGAGATTTGATAGTTCCATTACTCTTAACTTTCTACTTGGACACTCGTGTTGGATGTGTTGCTTTGCTTTTCACTTTCGAGGTAGACCCAATTTCTTTGAGGGGTCATTTTCAATTATGCTCTTTGTGAACCCGGGTGTAGATGATTCTCCATCGCTCAGTTGAAGGCTTTTATCTTGTATCTTAGACTAGTTTTCTCATCGTTGTTTTTGCTTTTGGCTCCAGCATTTATTGTTAGGCACTTGGCTCCGGTTGTTTCCTTAAACTGGCTTTCGTTTGACACCCTCTGTATCTCACCCCCATATCTTGAATCTTTCACCTTCTTAATATATTATTTTAGACAGACAAAAACCATAAACCAAGAGGAATACAAACAGTGGAATAATTAATCCAAACGAGAAAAATTACAAGGTTGAATAATAGTTCAAACGAGGGAACCAACTAAGTAAATTACACAAAACCTAAACCGATACAAGAAGCTGGCACTTAGTCAAGAGAAAATAAGAGGAAATTTAGGTAAAAGTTTAGGTAAACCTCACGTTGGTAAATCTCACGTTTAAGCGTCGATCGACACTTCATACCTGACATGATTCAGCAATAACGCAGATTTCCAATTTTGCGAAGATTGCCAATGAATTTTTTTAGGTTATGTTTTTGGTCCAAGATCGTGTTGTACCCTATATTTACATTAGTTTTGACCATTGTTTAGGTAAAATCTTTCTTAATAGCTTTTGTTTTCGGTTCCATATGCCGCTTTTGTTTTCAATTGGTTTTGTAATCTCAGAAGGTTGAATAATTTCTCATCGATTATCATGTGTTTCTTCCATGGTTGAGTAGTTCATAGTTAGGATTTATGGTTTTCATAAGGGATCATCGTTCCATACGATTAGACACAAATAGGGTAATCCTTCGTCGTCTTCGTCATCTATTGATCTTACTTATACCACACCAGTGTATAATTCTACGATTATTTGTAGAGGCAACACAAACCCTAGATAACCAGATCTATAGTATGATGAGCATAGACGCACACATGCGATCTTATCAGAGGCAACACTTGCCTCGGATGTTTGTCACTACAGATTTGTGAAAATATCGATCCCATACTCGTTTGCTCATTTAGATCTACAAAGCCACTCACACCAAGTTATGCATCTGAGACTATTCATAGTACGATTAGTACCATACACCTTGGACTAATCTGATTTTTATGATCGAGTTTGGACAGTTCTTAATAAATCCCTGGAGAGATAAAATATTGATTACATGTTAACTCTCTTTGCTTAACGCCTTTTCTATCATTGCCCGAATCTTAGTTTTTATTACTTGCAATCTCTCCACCAAACAACAAACCCCCTAGTCTTTTGTTACTTGCATTCTTTGGTAATTTAGATTTCTATTTCTGTAGTCGTCTTTGATCACTGTGTTCGACCCTATACTATACTACAACAACTAGTTTGTTGTCAGTTGGTAGACGATAATTGATAGGTTGTGTCCCTCGCATTGGCACCACATCAACGAAGTCTTTTTTATTACAACTTATACTTCTTCGATGCAGAATCATTACGATCTTTTTTTCTATTATGCTTCTTTTTGCGTCATCGCTTTTTTTTCTGTTACGACGGTGTGATTGAAAATTTGTCTAACCTTGACCATAATCTCATAGCTTGAACGGGTCTAATTCCTCTAATATGCATGTTGTATGTTGCCATTTCTGTTTAAGGTAATACACAAAGACAAAAGGACCAAGGTCAAGCTTTATTGGTATACATGGTATACCAATCATCTGCCACTTAATGCAACCACAAGTTTCAGACCCAAATCAACACAGAAAGAAGTAACACAGTCATCAACCTCACCCTTATCACCAGTACTCACATACCTAAGTTATCTCTTAAAATCTCCTTTAGTTTTTTCTATTACATCATGTGTCCTATTAATAAATCTGCTCTTCAAAGCATATATCGCTTGACATTACGTTCCATTACTTGCCTTCTAATAGCATGTAGCATATTTATTATTGGCTTTCTCCTTGATGGTTAAAACTCTCACACAAATTGTTTACGTTGGCAATTCATTATGTTGTTGATTGTTTATACTTTAGGATTTTTTTTTATTGAGATTTAATTAAAATAGAATCAGTTAACGATGTTAGTGTTGGGTTATGTGAGTATTAATTTGAGAGAATTATAAAAATGAAATTTTGAAAACTACCACTTGTTAACTACTCATTTTCAAAACTAACATTTTTGTATATTTTCAAAACTATCATCATTTACTAAAGTTATTTTTCATTATAAACAACAAATTTGTTAGGGTTAAAGGTTTTAGGTTTTAGGGTTTAATAAAGTTATAGAGTTTAGGATTGACTTAGGTTTTTAGGGTTAAACCCTTATAAAATTAGGGTTTAATTTTTAATAATTATTATGGTTTAATTATTATGATTTAGAGTTTATATTTTAGGGGTTATTAGGGGTGGGAAGACTTTTTGAGTTTAGGAATGTTTTAGGGTTTAAGAACTTTATAAATAATTAATACTTAAATAATGATATTTTAAAAAATTTAGCCATTCTAATAACATTTTTGAAGTGTGGTGCACCAAAAATGGTAGTTTAAAATTTTTCCATTATAAAACTTTCGTATTTACCTTGGTTACTATGGATGATTTGGAAAAATTGAAATCAAGTCATATATGCTAACACACATATGGATATCTCAGTCTTGCTACAGGATACTATTGATTATGTGGAAATTTGGCATAGAGTCTCAGTGACGGAACAAGTTCATAGTCAAACTCATGGAGCTGTTGTTTTGGATAGAGTTTGGTTACCTCCACCTCAAGGATCAATCAAATGCAATCTGAGTATGCATTGGAGGAATGCTAGGTGGATGGTCGGGGGAGCCTGGATTGTCCGAGATACACATGGTATGGTCTTAATGCATGCATGAGATGGTTTCACAAGCTCTCATAATCGCATCACTGCAGATTTGCGAGGTATATGTTGAACACTTCAAAGTTTACGGGACCTCCATTTTCAAGATGTGATCATATCTTTAGACAGTAAAGGTGCTTGTGATGTTGTGCAAAAGCGTATAGACCGGCCTAAATATTTACACACGATTTGGACTTTACGAGAGGCATTCCTATCAGTCTCCTTTGAATTGGTAGATTTGGGAGCTAATGCGGTAGCAAGAGCTATTGCCAACACTGTCACGAGAGAAGGAAGATTACAATCTTATTTAGTTATGGGAGGACCTTCATGGTTACAAGAGCGGATACGACTAGACGCTAGGCTTAGTATCTAGATATCCTTATTTAGGATAGTGATACATTGTTTTTGTTTAGGGTATGGTTTGATTTGTGAATTTTATGTTTGAACCTTTGGTTGATATTATTTATAATAAGACGATTAAAAAAAGAAAACTTTCCTATTTAAAGTTTTAATGAAGAAAATGAGTACTTTTGGCAGAAAATGAAACTTGGGTAATTTTTTGCTTTTTCCTCTTTTTTAATTATATCCCAAAAAAACACAAAACAGAGGTGCTCTTTTGAAATGGAAAAAGAGCCTTACCTAATACGTACATATGCATTGCCGATTGTAACGAACTTGGATGTTCTCTTAAGAGTTGATACATATATTCGGTTGTGACCTCCCATCATTTATCACTTCGGGGTCTAAAGAATCCTCACATTCCACACACCAATGGATCTTTGTCCATTGAACTGACATTTAACAAATATCTATTCTACAGAAGCTTTTAAAAATATCTATTTCTCACTAGTGACATAAATATCGTAGCCATAGTGACACAAAAATTATTGCGCAATTCACTTATATGGAACAACAAAGCTACAACATTTACAGTTGGGTCCAACACATATAAAAAAAGATCATGTGACTCTAATCTCAGTAAAGAAGCAAGTCCAGAAGGCAATCTTTCTTGGAACAGAGGCGATATCAACCCAACACCTTTTGAAGCGCAGCCACCAGCTCTTCTCTTCTTGAAGGCTCCACCTGCATCATTCATGTTCATTTAAGCCTCCAGAAAACGATTCATACAACAAAAAACACTAACAATTGAAAGCTCTGGTTCTCAGTGTACATTTCATACCTTGTTTAGGAGTTTAGCCAGTCCCTGGGGCAGAGCCTGCAGATCCGACGAGTTCCCTATCTCTGCAAATTGATTCAGAAGCTTCTGCACTCTCAACTCGCTCAGCTTCGACTCGTAATTACTGACATTGTCCTTCCATGTAAAGAAAACTTGGTCGTCTGTCCAAGCTTCTTTCCCCTTTGCAATCTCGGATTTGCAGAACCAATCCTGAATCAAGCCCATTGCAGATTTATAAGATAAGTTGTCTCCAGAAGCTTCTCTTACGTTCCTCACAAGAGAGCTCTCAGCAATTCTCCGGTTAAGCTTTTTATAGAAGAAGGACCGCGAGCTGCTCCATTCCACAACACTTTTGATCACTCCTTTAGCAGCCATTCTCATGGAAGTGTCATGAAGTTCAGCGAATTTGGTGGCAATTTGGATATAAACAGGTAAAAGCTGCTTTTCACGGGCTTTAATCTGCTGCTGAAGAAGCTCAGTGTTTGCATAAGCCTCACTCTGCCTGGCATCTTGGAGTTTTTCTTTAAGACTAATTAGCTTCTGGTCCAACCTTCCCATGCACTCCAACATCTCTTTCGTTCTAAATTTTATTTCTATCGTCCCTTCAGGTTCAAGCACATTTCCACGAGCTGTATCATCAGCATACATTTCAACATAATCCGAATTTATTTGGCTATCAACTACCACCCAGGCTCCACCACGCAGCTCTCCCATCATCGGGATGTATACAAACACTGGCTGCCGATATGTTCTCAGATTTTCTACTATAGTTGAACCAGCCTGAAGTATTCCTTCGAAAAGATCCCTCTGTCCACCTGAAAACCCTCTCCAATTTGCTAAGATAAACAGTGGAAGTCCTTCCTTGTTGAAATCCATGAGAGCTTGGGCTGTCTTGGCTGCTGAATCAGGAAACCAGACTTGCCCTGCTTGCGGAACCACTCTTTCATGAGAGTCGAGCTGTCCAGGATCTGCTGGGATGATCTGCATTACAGTTTGTGTCTCAACTGCAACCACTCCAACGGGTATTCCTCCAAGCTTAGCTCTACCAGTCACTACTGTCCTCGCCCATCCTTCGAGAGTCTCAATAAAACTATTTTTGTCAAAGATGCCGCCAAGCCATTTACCTGTGTTGTCAGTAACCCCAGCTATAGCGGCTCGTGGGTCGCAAGAGTTCTCAGGGACATATTCTACAGTTCTCTCCGGTGGATCTAAAGGGGCGAGAACAGGAAGAGGACCACCCACATAAGCAGGAATGTAGCTAAGCCAATTGAGAATAGCTGCTACACCTTCCAGATCGTCTGAGACTGTAAGATGAACAACACCATTAGTTCCCATGATTTTTGGACCACCAAGTTGCATGTGAGAGCTATAGACCTCACGCCCAAGCAACTTGTTGAGCGTGGAAAACCCAGTCAAGATGATCGGCTGGTCTAGTCTCTGTATGCATCGCATACCCAGGCGAGCAAGGTATGCACCGATTCCGACCGTCCTTCCGCTAACAAAGGTTAAAGTAAAAGTTTCGTTGTACGCCCTTGAGTAAGCACCCGCTATCGCCCCACTTCCTGTTAAGTTCTCTACGCCAATGCCATCTTCTTTACCAACGATCGTATCAATCACCCACCTTATTTCCCCACTAGGTAGCTTCACTTCATGTGCAATGACAGATGATCCTATCCTTGCATGGTCTTCAGGGCTTAGATATATGTACTGAAAACCGTTCTCAGGGTAAACTTCATCCGACCACCCGACTTTGAAGCAGGCTTTAACTTCTTCAGCTACACCGAGTCGGGCGCCAGAATTTCCTGCTAAGTAAATCAAAGGAAGCTTCTGGGCACAAGCGAGTTCAGTAACAGCAAGGAAAAATGCATCTTCTCTAGGACCAAAAGAACCAGCTTTGTAGGTGACATCATTGGAAACTACAAGAAGTTTCCGTCCCATGGGAAACTCAGGAGTCGACATCTCTAAGCACCAGGCCACCATTCCAAACTCGTTAAGCCCCGGCGGCCGTTCCACTGGAATAAGAGATGTACCCCAAGAACCCTCTGGACTGGAGAATATAAGCTCTTTGACGTTGATCACAGTATTTTTACATGGTTTCTTAATTCTAGAGTGTTGTGATGTCCACAACTGCTCCAAGGCTGTCTCAAATGCCTGAAAGGTAAGAAATAACATAAGGTGGGCTTGAAGCAACCAAAAGAGTACATTTATCTTTGAATCTTTAATATTCAGTTGCTTACCAAGGGGAAGTCATAGCAATACGTAGTGTTACTCCTCCTCGCTGCTAGACGTTGCCTGTCGAGATATCCTAGTGGCTTATATTGACTATTGACTGGGGTTCCATGCAAAGGTCCCTTCTTAGTTATTGAGTGATAGATTAAATTGTTTCTCCCAGTATCATCCACTTCTCGATATATCTGAAACATCGGATCACAGAGGTCAAGTCAATAGGATGTATACTCATACTCCCTATATGATTTTGCACAGCCAAATATTAGTAAGCTGAACATACATGGACAGTGCATGTCCGGCCTGTCACATTTGTAACCACGACCCTCCAAGCACCATTTGCTAGACCAGAGGACACCAACCACAGCCTCACTTCCCACTCACATACACCCAACCTATGCATTCTCACTCCAATAGACCTGTGTATCTCTCGTGCTGCTTCTTCTAAGATCATCTCGATTGTAGTTTCTTCATCTTCGGCATTCACTTCAACTCTCCTGTGAGAAACAAATTGGACACTGTTACCATAAGTTCTGACACATTACAAAAGATAACTTCTGAAAGGCACAGCCATAGCCACCTGGGGTAAGGTACAAGATCGTCTATCTGCTGCTCACGTAGTATGCAAAGGAACATATGTGCGTGGTCTGGTTTCATAGCAGCACTGTGAGCATTCAGTTCCAGTTCCTCCATGGCATCCATCAAAGACCTCAGAACGCATTTCGACGTAAATGGCATGGAGAATAGTGTTTGACTAAGTTGGTTGTCCTGCCCTTGCTGTCGCATAAACCAATCATTCATTGTAGCCTGCCGAACAAGGGATCTAAGGAACATCCTTTTGATTGGCACTGGCTTGTCTGTAACAGTATACATATGCCATTGACGGTCTCGTGAAGGCGTATACTGTATGCTCGAGTATCCTTTCAGCTTATCCTGCATCAAACAAAAAGTAGACAACAATTAATTTGAATTTAAAGCGAGTAACATAAAAATTTACATTTCAATATCGTGATCATACCAACTCAAGGTATATAGACAGAGGAGGTTCAAGGTGACGCAGCAATGGCTCTTCTGCATAATATTGTTTCTCCATCGTCCAATGGAAAGAATGTCTCATGGGTGTTCGTCCTTCATCTCTCTGAATTATACAGCTGATCACACCGACACCTGCAGAATAGAGGCTTGAGCTCACTTCTTCCTCTTTAAGGATTTTGGCCAGCTTGTTTACTCTTTCCTGAGCTTGGTCCTCGTCCCCACTGAGAATAAACAAACCAACAACGACAACGGGTTAGGTAAACACTTTAGCACCTAAGCTAGTTTAAATTATCAGGCTGTGTCAAGTACCTGTCCTGAAGCAGACTCATCTGATTATTAATGCCCACAATCGCAATGTGCATCATATTTCCAGATAAAGGAGCTCCGGCAGAATCATAGTCGTTGTGGTTTGTTTCTTTTAGTGCTGCACTTATTATACTCGGCAGAAACTGCAGAGATTTGATTATAACCATAGCCCCCCATTTTCTCTTACTACGCTTCTCAACCAATCCTTTTTCAGGTGTCTCTTGGTCGTCTGAGTCACTGCTTTTTCTTTCCAGATGCTCCTCTTGGAACTCCCAAGACGCAATAAGACCTGACCGATGCCACTGCATCCTTACGCTTTCTTTGACAACATAAGGCTAATTCCAAAAGTCAATTTAAAATTTCAAGATTATCAGTGTCTGTTAAACTGAAGTTGAAAAAAATCTGTCTAATGATTGCGAAAGAATGAACTCTAACCTGGTATAATCGGCGAATATAAGTCTCAACAACTCGTCTTTGAAGTGTGTGATCACTATGGTCAAACAGTCCCACGAGAGCGTCTTCAACAGCTAAAGATGCACTCACAAGATCTTCAATCCTTTCATTAATGGCACTTTTCCTCTTGGGAGTATCCATATTTTCTCCATCCTCCGTAAACATTTCTAACTCTGAAAGGCTTCTAGCAATGTTTGAACGAAGTTCGCTTAGCTTGGTCTGTTCGAGCAATTGGCTTGCCTTGAGCGCCAACTACACACACACAAACTGATCATCAACTGTGGAATGCTAACCTAATATTCGACAACATAAAGGAACCAAACACACCTCAGAATAATTAGTATGGTTAAGTGTTGAAAATCGGATAAGTTTATCTCTGTATGCAGCAGGATTAGGGTAAACAAGCTGCTCCATGAGCCGGAGAACAAGTTTGTTTTTGTTTTTTATGCCCTGAAAAGAAGAAAAGATCAGCATACCAGTTCAATGACATAGTGATGCAGAAATGAAAAATTATGTGTAAGAAGGGTAATCAGAAACCTGATGTGAGAGCACAATATCCACAATCTTCAGCAGATCTTTCTTGTATTGCTGACGCATGCGTTCTATAACATCGGCCTATTCAAGAGAAACTAAATGATTATTAAGACTCCTCGAACCACGAAGCCGTTTATTAGCTATTGAACCCTATATTACCAGCATGTTATCATTGAATAATTCTTC
Organism: Aurinia saxatilis; assembly: GCA_900406295.1. Classification (NCBI taxonomy): domain Eukaryota; kingdom Viridiplantae; phylum Streptophyta; class Magnoliopsida; order Brassicales; family Brassicaceae; genus Aurinia; species Aurinia saxatilis. The sequence continues at coordinate 17,715 of OVAP01000740.1, forward strand.
TACTGATAAATATTCTTCAAAGAGGGAATGCACAATAACACGGGCATGACTTTCTCTGCCACCTTCATAAGACTTCACAAGACTCATCAATGGCTCAATGAGCCTTTCAAGGGCACCTCTCTCTTTCTCATCACAAGATGATAAATGTGTCTGTTACAAGACGTGGACCAAAATTAAAGCATTTTAAAGAGTACATAATAAGAAGGCAGCTGTGAATGGTAATCACCTCAAGAATGCCCTTTAAAAGTTTGGCCGGAAAATCTGCGGTCAGGGAGATCTTAGAGATACTCGCAAATTCCCTATAGTTCGAGTCTAGCTGATAGGATTTATAAGAAAAATAATAAAAGAAATGAAATTCAAAGTAGAGAATGCATGAAAGAAAAAATGTATATGAATAGTACAAGTGTTTACCATGTTCCTGAGATCTTTAGGTAGTCGTGTGGCCAGAACTGCAAAGCACTCTTGCCACTGAAGGAATGGGAGTTCAGGGCTATCAAGACAATTAAGTAAGTCTTGAACAACCTGCAAGATATGAGTAATTTAAGAGTCGGAAAATCTATTAGAAAAGTTGGATCAAATAGGAAACATGAGCCATGTTTACCTCATCCACATTATGCTCGTAGCCGGCAAGAATCATGCAAGCAGCATTTAAAGTTGCAGCACATCTCTGATGAACTTTACCAGAAATTGCCGTTGGAAGCCCTAATCTAGGGAAACTTCCATGGAAGGGTTCAGCCTTTCTTACAGCAGAAGGATCATCAAGATCAAGCTTGGCTATAAGTTCACCAGCCTGTCAAGAAAATAAGGATGTGTTAATCAATTTCTACAAAACTGTAGTAAACTAAATATTTTTCAGCAATGCATATTGTGGTTTTTACCTGCATGGCTTGTCCTTCAGACATTTTGAAATGAATAACTCCCGATGCAGGTGATAGAAGTGGCATGCACATCTTCATGACCTCAACTTCCGCATAGGGTGTATCAGCATCAATGCTGCTGTTATCTGAAACCAGATACCTCAGTAGCTTGCACGGTGTCTCAGCCATCAACTTCGAAGGATCATGATCATTCTGCATAAGCCATAAATGACAGATAACTTGATGCTAAAATTACTTCTGAAAAATGTAAAGTAATATGGTAAAAGAGAAGAAGACTTCAGTTGAAACCTGTAGTAAACAAGTTCTTCCGTCAATGAGAAGACGGGTTCCTGCCGCTTCTTCCTCTGCATATATCACATGACTTTTACCATCTAACTGCAATACAGGGAAAATTAAGCAAAGAGGGTGAGAAGTTATGTGACACGTGTATGCTTCTGTTTTGTAATATGGAACAAAGAAGAAAACTTGCCTGCATCAACAGACCTCCATCACGTAGGGTGTGTATCTCCGAGACAACTTCTGAGTTGTTCATTCTTAATCTGTAGCTTCCTGATCCACCCCGGACAACATCAATCTAGAAATAGTTATGTTCAGGTTAGTGCGCCTTGGTAACTACATCTTCAGTGCAAAAATAATATGGCAGAGAAGTAGAACTTTGACACTAGACACATACCGTATATTTACTTCCTTCAATATTCAGAGACACTTGAGAATGCACAAGAGATATATGCTGCAATTCAAGAGAGAAAAAATAAGCCACGGATCATTACCATGTAGACAATAGAGAGCGCTGATATTGGAGTACCTTTGGAGGAATTTGTCCCTTCTCAAGATAACCAACATAATCTGAGACCACAGCAGCACTGGTCGCTGACGCTTTCTGAACAAGTAGAACATCTCGTTACCAGGTAGATACTTTCAACACAAATATAAATCTCTGAGAAAGAGGCTCTTACATAGAGAGCACCGCCAACAACAGAGAGATACCATGGAGGTCTCTCTGCTCTAACCCGCATAGCAATTCTACTGTCCAACCAACCAGTGTGAATTTTGTTTTCCCGGTAATCAGAAGCCTGGTTAATGATTGAAATGTTTTTGTCAGGGTACATTGCAAATACACTGTAAGTTTTTAGTGTAGGAGGAAAGAAGGGTACATGTAAAAGGTCGATCGTGTAGTCAACGTTAGTTCTTATTTCTCCACGAATTTGAATTTCTTTCAGCCCAAGAACCATATTTGCTATTGCCAGGGCTCTGGACTCCCCAAATGCAAAAACATGTCCTGAATATAAGATTAATGACGTTTCAACTTGTAAACTCAAGAAAAGAACTAACCTAGCAGCCGAAATATTTATCTCATATAACTTACCAAACTGGGAATCTGAGAACTCGTGGATGCCTCCACCAGACTGTAAGAAAATATTTTGTAAGATTTTAAGGCATAACCAAACATGTTATACAGCAGAGAATCTATAGATATGTCTACCTTGACAGAGAAGTACGCCCACACATTTGGCTTGCTCTTAAAACTTAACTCCTGTTGCAAGTTCATACAAGTGTTACCCTCAAACAGTTCTCGCTGAATGGACTTCTTAAACTTGCATTCCACAGATCTTACATTACCTGTACTTTACCGCCGGTTGGTTTGAACCCATCATCAGGATCCTCGCTCGTCACACGTACAGCCACACAGTGACCTTTTGCCCTTGTAGATTCAGCTTTATCAAAATCAAAAGGGGAAGCTAGAACAGATGTTTTCCTCCAAGAATCATAGCCTCCACCATGTTCTATACCATAGAACCGTCTTATCTCTAACCAATCAAAGTGAACAGGATATAAATTACACATGTGTATGGAAAAGCAACAGCTGCCTCCGGAAAACAAGGACGTAAGCCATACCAGGGATTTGCCAGAGAGGAATTCCCATCCCGACAGCAACTTGGGCAGCAGGAAGATTTATTTCAGCAATCCACTCAGTTACAGGGTGTTCAACCTGACCTCAAACATAAGTCAACAAGTCTTCCACTTTCAAGACCAAACCTTTGAATAGAATTCGAAAAGAAAAAAAGAAAAAAGGTGTAACCTGCAACCGAGGATTAAGCTCTAAGAAGTAGTACTCCCCAGTGTCCATACTGTAGAGATATTCAACGGTAGCGGCTCCGACATAATTAACACTCTTAGCCAACCTTCTCGCTGCCTGCTCAAGTTTCTTGATGGTTTCTGGGGGAGCCACAGTTATCGGACCTTCCTCTATGATCTGTGATACAAAACGTAATGTACAAATTCATACAATACGTTAACTCTGCCGGTAGGGGATATAACTCAGTCAGGGAATAATATTGAAATATAACGAATAAACTAGATAGACTGTATGGGTATATTACCACTTACAGACAATGTAAAATCCACAATCAACCACTAACAAACCTTTTGGTGTCTTCTCTGGACACTACAGTCACGGCTATGCAGAGCTGAAACATTTCCATACTGGTCACACAGCAGCTGGACTTCTAGATGCCGACTCTAAGTATTAAACATATAAATATAAGGAAAAGCATGATAAGTACCATTATAAGAACCAAGCTATGCTTAGACGAAGCGGTATAGTTAGGTAGCCCTACCTGTGAAGCAACCTTCATTATGAATATCGGTGAGCCCGGGACCTCACCCTGAACTTGCTTGAATAAAGCCCTAACCTCATCAGCGTTATGAACCTAAAAATCATAATGGAATTTAGATACTTATATAAAATCAGCTTGTCTACAATTAAAAGAGCAGACTTAACAGTCAAAACAGATTCTACACATGCTGACCTTCCTAATCCCTTTACCGCCACCACCCCAGGATGCTTTGATCATTGCTGGGTAACCAACAACTTGACAGCTAGCAATGGCTTCTTCAGTTGTGTAGACACAAGCTTGCCGGTAGATCTCCTCAGGGATGGTTACCAAGCTGCTATCAGGAGGTATTTTAACCTGAAGACATAAGAATTCAGCATTTTGAACAGATCAACAATTATCTGGTAAAGATTCAGCTTTACGACAGTGAATTATAGGTACATGTGAACCACTCCATGGCAGAGTGGGTACATCAGCAGCTTGTGCAATCAATGAGGATCCAATCTTATCCCCTAATGCTGCCATTGAAGCTGACGGAGGACCAAGGAATATGATTCCTTTAGAATTCAGGGCATCAGGTAATTCAGGGTTTTCAGATGCGTGACCCCAGCCAGGCCAAACAGCATCCACGCGTGTTATTTCGGCCATCTGCACATAGTATTTAGACAAAGTTCAATGAGGAATAAGTCCGTTTCTTTCTGAAGTTGTGAATAACTGGTAATTCAGCTGATAGTATAAGAAGGACTCACCTCTACAATAAGCTGAACGTTAGCATAATTGTTATTGTTGGTTCCTCCAGGAACCTCGACAAACTGATCAGCGATTCTGATATGCTCAGCATTGATGCGCATGTCTTCAGGAGTTGCCATCCCCACAAGTAATATGGCTTTTTCGGTGCCAAATGTTTCATACGCCCATGTTCTGACACTACGTATGAATTTAACAGCTGCCATTCCATTGTTAGCTATCAAAATACTGTGGATAGGCCTTTTCCCTCCAAGGGCTTCACAGAACTCGTCGACCACTTGAGAATGCGTCACATGATTTCTACTGGGGACTACAGCACTTTGATACCCGTTGACGGAACCAGCCATTGTTACTGTCCTCTGAGCTTCTGTAAAAGAGAGACAGACTGTTACCAAAACGACTTGAAAGAAGAAAAAAAAAAAGGAGCAACTAGATTTCAATAGCAACAATGTTTTGCGTATTCATTACGAAGATAAAGGCAAGCCAGAGAGCATAAGTTATATTCTTTCAGAGTAGAGAGAATCTGAGAGATCTAGAAGAGAAGGGAATAATTATAGAGAGAGATGAAGCAAGTCGAATGAATTCACCCTAATGAAGGAGCCATAAACTAAGACTAAAATCAGATCAGAAATTAGAAGAGAGTAGTAGCTTGTTGAGATTACCCAAATAACGAACCTGGAATCCAATTCGCTTGGGAGGAGTCAAAAAATCATCTCAAGAGAGAGATGAAGATAGGAAGATAAAAGAGAGAGAGAGAAGGGGTTTTAAAGAGTTAGGAGGGAAGAGAAGAGGGTAGGTTGGAGTTAGAGGAGAAGGAAGGTGTGGGGTCCGGAGACTTAATAATGGTAGATGAAGAGAAGAAGGGGAAGAAGAAGAAGAAGAAGAAGAAGAAGAAGAAGAGGAGAGGAGGGTGCACGTGGTGCCTGCCTCCGCCACACTCCACACCTTCTCCATTCAGATTCCTCTTTCTTAGGAGGCGCCGTACTAGTTCCTCATCTACCACTCTTGTTTTTTTTCCATTCTTTTTTAAATGCTTCTTCTTTTTTTTTTGGTTGTTGGAAACATTTTTCAATTACCAATCTTACTAGGACCAAACCTGTATTTAAGATCACGCTCATCCCAGCAATATGCTTATAATATCACAAGCTATTCCCAAGCTATAAGGACTACACGATACAATCTAACCACTTTAACACACAACATTCCAGTCTTACCAGAGGCTAAAATCTCTATAAATTAATAATATTAGATTCAAAAATTTATTAATTATATAATGTTTATAGAATTATTTTATATTCTATTGTTTTCTAAACATATTTCAAATAGGAAATCACCTTAAATTTCATATAATTTTTTGAGAAATTTTGAAAACTACCATGTAGGAAGTACTCATGTTTTAAAAATATTATTTTTTTAAAGTAAAACGAATATTTGATCATTAATCTTTGATTCATCAAAGAAACCCTAGCCCTCATCCACTATCAAATTTTTGTCACTTCCACTTTTCCAGTGGCTGGCATCTTTTAGCCGTCACCGAGAGACTTCATTTTTTTTTTTTTCTCGTTCACTTATGTCTTCGAGGAGTTTGCTAGAGACTTTGTTGATGTCATTTACTCCGGTTTGACCATGCGGCATATGGTTCCCCCTTGTTGGGACTTGGTTTCTCCTATTGGGGGTTGGTTTCCCTTTGTTGGGTTTTGGTTTCTCCTTGTTGGTGTTTATCTCTCTTTTTCAGCTAATTATTTTGCAGATAGAGCTTATGGTTGGACTTTTTTTCCCTCGCAGTTTTTGAAGTCTTATTTTCTCCATTATTGTTGGTTTATTGATCTTAGGTGTATAGAGTTATGCGGTCGTTGGTTTTTGTTTATCCAAGAATATTAGTGCAACTAGGAGAATTGACAAAGTAAAGATACCAAATTCAAAAATTCAAAAGTATGGTTGGGAGGAGAATATGAACTCTATGTTTAAGAAGAACTTCCATAATTTCAAGATCAAAAAGATTTTCATAGTTAGCTCTAGAATCTAGATAACTTTATTGTTAGGTTTGTGATACTAGAATTTTTATGATTTTGATTAATTGTTCATTGTATTCTTCGGTACTTTGTTATTTTCAAAAATATTGATCTAGACGATTAAACATAAAAAACTATCATTATTTACAAAAACTATTTTTCCTATATAATTGCCTATTTTTTAAATACATTATGTTAATACTATAGGATATCATAGTAAATTATTATTAATAATCTACTTGACTATTCATATGTAAGTAATTAGGTGATTAGCGTGCAGGATAATATGTAATGTTATCTTAATTTCAGATTATTATAAATAAAGTATTATTTGAAATCAAGAAAAATACATGATTTATATTATCTTTGTATATCTTTTTAATAGTTTATGGTGTCATAATAAATTATCATTATTGTATTTATCCTAATTATTTAGTTATACACAACATTATACCCTAATTTAGAATTTAAAAACTAAAAAAAATCAACGTGCTTATCATAAATATTTTCCGTGATTTAATAAAATATGTTAATTAATTTTTCATAGATATTAATTAAAAATAAATTTGAATATATTATTATACAATGTGTCTCATATAGGAATATGGGTCCCATTCTGGTACACTTTACCCTATTTTTTATTTTTAAACATAAACTGAAAAATATACAATGTGATTATTGTTATAAAACTTATTTGATTATATTACAGTATACCCTATTTTGGGATTTATAAACTCAAATCGAATAATAAAGGGTCAAAAAGTAAAATAGCAAAACATGCCTACAAACTATGGGTTGAAAATTGATATATCTCGTATTTTACCGGTTTTTAATATAATAAATCATATAATTATTTATATTTTAGAGTATATACATTATTATTAGAGTCCAAATGAGTCATTTTAGGTGCATGAACGTTTTTGACCTTTAGTGAATTCTAGAAGAATTTTGGAGTAAAAATGGAAAAGTTTGAAGAGAAGAAAAAGGCAAACGAAGAAAATTGAAATTCTCCATTGGAGGTGTCGATTGACACCCTCATGGTGTCGATCGACACTCATGCGATTTCAAGGCATTTTCCTATTTTTAAAGATCAAGCAATTTTCCATATTTACTTATGGAAAATTGGATATGCTAATTTACCATTCCTTAATCTCGTCCTAGACCCTATAAGTACATTTATTAAGCCATTGTTTATGCTCATTCTTTAATTTCTTTTAGAGAGTTTTAGGGAGAAAGATTTTTTGAACCCTCTTTATATTTTATTGCTTTCAATTAATTTGCATGATGTTTTGCTTAGTTATGTATGAGTAGATCACTTGTTAGGCTTAGGGTTCTTAGGGTTTAGATGAAGAAATTTTAGCCATAAGTCTAAATTAGGTTGAAACCCTTAATCCATCTTCTAGGTTTGTGCTCATTGCTAGTTCATAGATTAGCTACCCTTGAACTAGATCATAGGTAGATTATTAGACATGAGAGTGTTATTAATTGCTGGAATTGAACTTAGGAGAGCAAGTTATCTAGGTGCAAAGATATTTGGCTTAGAAACTTGTGAACAATTGAATAGGTTCTCATTGTTAGTTTAATGCCTTAGGATTCGCAAAGAGATTTGGTTTGCTAGGAATTAGATTAAAGTTGGTTTGCTTTACATATCGTTCATGTTCTAGAATTAAGTTGGTGTCTGGTTTGACCGTGGCGTGTCGATCGACACCATCATAGTGTCGANTAGTGTCGATCGACACTCGACTCATTCGGCTACAATTTAGATTCTTCACCTGAAGTTCCCAAGACCTAACCTTGCCTTTAATTATCTTAAACCCACACATTATTCTCTGTTCTCTGCAATATTTAGTCATATTAAAAACCCCTCATCCTAGTTTTAAAATAAGTATCTAGTCTTAGTTTGCAATTTATCGGTCTATGTGGATTCGATCCCTAAGTACTACATTGTTTTAGTTGTGCTCTTACGGTTAAATACAAAGGGTAAACTTTTGTATATAAAAAATGGCATGGCATAAGACTAATTAAAGGATGACACATGTATCTTTTCCAATAGAAAATAGCAAAATAGCTCTTACGATGACATATAAGACCTCTATAACACATAATATATTTGTATGAAAAAATAATATACTTTATGGAAAGAAAATAATATAATTATTAAGGAAGTATCGTAGAATCGCTCAGAGAATGCCACATATGATTTTTACTTCACAAATGTATAATAGATTCCCGATTAAAAAATTAAAGTTTATAAAAAATGCGGTTACAATTTTTTATATCAATGATGAAATTGAAACACAGATAACAATACATTTGAAAGTGTTTAAATTTTTTATCACATCTAAAACTCTTAAAATAATAATAATTAGTGTATGAAAATAAAGATGACAATATCATGAGTTTTTACTGCTAAAAACTAAAATAAATAAAAGTTTCAATAAAACTCCAATTTGAAGAAAAACATACAATACTAGGATTAAATTTTACTAAATTACTTCAAATCTGAATATATATATATATATACGGTGATTTTTACTTATTGGTTTTGGTTTTGATCTTCTGACTTTGGTTTTATCAAGTTGCAGAGCGCACCCTTTGGTCGGCTGTCCCAACAAACTCTCCAGTTTTTACAATGAAGTACGCATGGGAAGGAGCAACTGAGAGGCAACCTTTACTTTTCCTCGTGCTGACAAGGCGTCGCTGTAAGAGGAAGATTATCCAGTCTCAAGTGATTCCGATCCTTTAGAATTTTTATTAGACTCAACGCGCCGAGTCATGACACATAATCTAACGATTCATGAAAAGATGATGTGGGAGAAAAAACAAGTGGCGCTTCAAGGGCAATTGGCTGTGTTCTCAAGTACTTTTTGTTTTCTATAAAACCTTTCCATTTATACTAGCAACTAGCAATATTAAATTAAAACAAAATTGAATATGTCACTTAGATTATATATCTACAAAAACTTAGTACGAAAATCGTGTTTCTTCTTATGTTTCCGTTAATATTTACTTTTTTGTTTTGTTTTTCAAAGCTACATAATCCCTAAATGTTCTTTTCATAAATAATTTTCATCCTCTTTTTTCATTTTTTATTTTCTTTTAGTTCTGAAATTTGATTTTAAACTAAATTAAAATTGAAACGAATCTATTTATCAAGAGATATTGTGTCAGCAATATACCAAAACTTATTATTTAGAAAATTAGACGTATCATTTAGTTTTAGTAAGTCATACTGATATTAAATTGACATAATGTATCTTTAATTAATTATAAAATTTTAAATATCGTGGGTCCGGTATAAATAAAATTTCGTGGCTCCGGTAAAATATTGTGGGTCCACCAATGACCACATTGCATGGTATATTATTTGGTCGATTTTTTACTATTTTATATAAAAAATTATACAATAAATAATGAATTAATATATAAGTACAAGAAATATTGTACTTAATGAAATAAAATAAAAATTGTTAACTAAGGGTTGGGTGGTTTAGGTGACCAACCTTCCATAGTATTTGTTTAAATGTTTTCTTCTCAAGTTAGATTTCATCAGTCATCAGATTATTATTATTTTTTTTTTCTGGGTGGAATCAATTGCATCCATAACATGATTTATGTAATACCATTGCATCCATAACATGATTTATGTAATACCAAGCGAAAAAGTCCATCCTGTAAAAATGAATCAATCCATTATTTCATACGGAGAACATTTCATAATGTTTCATGGCCATATGTATATATTTAGCAAGCATTACAACATTTCATCACATTTCACCAAAAGTTGGAGGGATGTCGAAATATAGTTCACTTAGGCATTTTAGGGATTGCATAAAAATTCATAAAATCATTTATTACAATATCATCTTACTTGAATTAAACAACTCATAAATCTTCACAACATCATGTCTAGGGTTTGTAGCTTAGCGGTTGTGCTAGTATCGTCACTATTTCACCACTGCATTTAAACCAAACATAATCAAAAAAAAAAAATCCCAATTGTTATTAAGTGATACAATTTTTTTTTAATAACATTTATCCACACTTTTAATTGAGAGAAAGAAATCCCCCCCCCCAATTCAGTGAATGCAACATTATATTAGACATTTCTTATTTATACACTAGAAAATTTTGGTGTTTATAAATGACCAAACTAATATAGTGGGTCAACCTAGACCGGTGTCAAAATAATAATCTTTTCTTTTAAGATGGGGAAATTTGAAGACATAATCATCTTGCTAACCAGAACGCTGAACTAATTAGGAAAAATGACTTGGTAAACATATTTACAGCCTGATGATCAGTGTAACTATTCGTAATCCAGTCCCTAGCATTTTTACAATCCATTGGCTTTCCGAGTTGAGGCTCATCCCCATCAAAACTAACTTTGGGACTTGGATCCAGAAGAATGATATATGATTTTTAAGCCAATAAATCAAGACCTTCAAGTGTTATTGTAATGCACACTTGGAGTGAATACCTCAATATTTGAGCTGGATTTAGCTATATTAATATCAAGAACGTATTTCATTGGTATTAGATTTATGAGCTTGAAAGACATATCTAAATCCAGTTTGACTAGCACAAATTTGCATCATTGTTGTTATCAATAATTATTTTATTCACATAAACCACGACTATCACAAAACTTTTACCAACTAACTTAAAAACTAAAAATTATCTGAGGTTTCCTAAACACAAGAGACAATAGAGTTGTACTGAATTTAACAAACCATTACCATGAAGCTTAAAGGCCTGACTGGTTTAAACGTTGCGGGTGTGGTTGCGTTTGCGAAAATGGACGGTTGCGGTTGTGACCGTCATCAAGCGTTTAATATGACTGGCATAACGACTAAAAAATTAGTGAATTTACGGGATATTTCTGACTGGTTACCAGCGGTTGTAATAGTGGTTGAGCATACATTAACGATATATAAAATAATTATAACTATAAATTATTTTACAAATCATTCTAATTAAAAAATATTTTATTATAATAAAAAAAATTTAGTTAAACATTTTTAAATATTAAAAATCCAAAAATAAACCACTATAATTATCTAAAAACATTTTATGCATTGAATGTATCACTAAAAATTGTATCGAGTAGTGCGCACATGGTATTTTTTACGTTACAAATATTGTGATATGTGTAAAAATATAATGTAGTATACGTGATCGGCAAGTGTGGTTTTTATTTCGCCCTTATGCCCCGACAGGGCACACAAAGAGTTACAAACACTTTGCACACAGATCCGATATATGTTACAAATATAATTCATTATCATGTAATATTTGTAATAGGATTAGTTTACGTAACTTGAGTTGGGGATATATACTTTTTATATACTTGTTTCCATATAAATTATGTAAATTTTATTTTAATATTTTTTAGTGACCCGCAACCGCCCGCTACCTCAAACGCTTGTGGGAAGCAGCTTTTGGATTTGAGAGATGTGGAACGGTACAAAGCAATATAAAGCGGTTGTTGTTATTGTGACGAATTGCCAATAACAGCTACCACCCGCAAACGCAACCGCTGCAGGTTCTAGTGGGTGAACCATTCATGCTATAAATAAACGCATATTATTTCACAAAACTTCCCCCTTATTTTGGTGTATATCTACGTAGCAATTTTAGGTAAATCTTCTCATTAAGGTGTGTGACACCCCACCTCGGGTTTCCCTTAAATCCTAACCGTGTGTCTTTTTTTTTTTTTTTTTTACGGCCTA
>OVAP01000741.1:0-30652 GCA_900406295.1 Aurinia saxatilis
TGATGTAAGATATTGTTGATTGTTGCAGGGAATGAAGTAACTTTGGTCCCGTTAAACTAGTTTTAGTTAGTTTAAAATGACTTTGTGTTATGTATTTTGGAATCAGAGAATGAATCTTTAGACTTGTGTTATGTATGTTGGATTGGATTCATATTTCAGTTGTAGAAGACTTAGTTTCTAAATTACAGGGTTCTGGTTATATTATGAAAAACACGGTTATAATCTTCTATGACAATGAGAAAACTTAGCGATTAAATAATGAATTAGATCATCCGAATATGTAAATATAGCAATTAACAATTATATTAAAACTTGCTATTGTAGAAGGAACATCTGTCATAGCACGAATTATGAACTGTAAAATAAAACAATACATCATTCGAATAATGCTATCGTATGGTGATACCTACCATAGCAAACAAAAAATAATGCTATCGTATATTGGCACCTACCATAGCAAACAAAAAAAATGCTATCTTATGGTGACACCTACCATAGCTGCCGATGTCAGAGCGTTCTTTAAAACGTTATGTATTACCTATGATAGCATAATTTATGGGCTATCAAAAGCCAAAATTCTTATAGTGAGTATTCCCTGGAAACTACCTCCTCCCCCCTGGCTGAAATGTAATATTGGTGTTTTGTGGTGCAAACAGTCAAAAATAGGAGGAGCCTCTTGGGTGGTCAGGGACAGTTTGGGTCAAGTTTTATTGCACAGTAGAAACAGCTTTGTGGAGTGTCACAGTTTCGATGATGCCAGTTTCAAAATTTTACTCTGGTCAATCCAAAGTATGGCACATCCTCATCGTGGTCAGATTATTTTTGCCTTAGAAAATCCCAAGTTTGTAGGGATGATTAATCGGCCAAAGGCCTGGCCCTCTTTTAAGTCTTATTCTACTACTTTGCTTAATGCTTTAGATTCTTTTAATGGTTGGAAGTGTGATCAAGAAACCAGATCCTCAAACGGAAGCTCTTTTTTGTTGGATCAAAGTGTTACTAATGATCTGCGTTTTCAGTCCTACGTAGCTCGTGGTCCTCCTTGTTGGTTGGTTACTACTTTTGAAGAAAAGTACACTTTGGCTTCTGTTTGATCCTTTGGTTCTTTGATTCATTTCTCTCTCTTTTTTTTTGTTTTGTCTGCCTCATTTTGGTCTATGTCTCTGTATTTGCCCTTGTAACTTCCTTCTCATATTAATAATAATCCAGTTGACCAAAAAAAAAAAAGTTGTTCACATGCTTTTGGTTTTGGTTTTGGTTTTGGATTTTTTTTATTTAAAATTATGATATCGAACTTATTATTGCTATGGATTTATTTATATATTTGAACTTTAAGTTGTGTTTTTCTCTTTGAAAAAGTTATTCATTCTGAATTTTGTTTATTTCTTAAGAAAACTAAAATCCGCGGGCCGCCCGCAAAGTCCGCTAAATATAATTGGACGGGTTGGGTCTAACAATAATGAACCGCATGTTTGATGGGCCGACCCATCGTGGACAAAAAAAAAAGAGAGCCCATGGCGGGACAGGTCAAATGGGTTGGGTTAACCCGCATTGACAGTTCTAGCAGACCTCTCTCATTAGCATGGATGTCAGTCAAGAGCCATTGCTCTGTACACATCAACACCTCGATCACGTAGTGAGTTAGGCAACTCCTGTATGGATCCAAATCCTGCCACTAGTGCTAAAAGCACTCTCTGATGCCACTGAAGATACTTGCATTGAAAGGACATCTCTAGCAATCTCATAAAGAATATGATATTTTCCACTGTTTACCTTCCACCAGTCAAGAACATCGTATTCCATTCCACGCAACAACTGTGAGTTTTCAATATGCTCATTCAAGTATACTCCCAACTCATCTCTTGAATCTGTAAGTCCCATCTCTGAAACCAATTTATTCCACTCATCTTCCATCCTTTCATATTGAAGAATACCATTGACCATGTCCAGTCTTTCCTCCCGATGGTTGTGTACAATTGAAGTGGAAATTTATGTTGACGGCTGAGGAGACTGAGTTGATTGCACAGTCGATGTTCCTCCACTAGACTTATTGGAATACTCGCTAAAGAGAGCCATAAAAACAACCATAACAGAATCATACATAGCTTTAGACTCTAGACTATCTTTCCCATATAGTTTCTCAAATCCCATCTTCGCATAAGCCATCTTCTTCTTAGGATCAAAGAATGCTGCTACAATCAACATCTTGTTTATATGCTTCATGACATCCCAATATTTATCAAAATTCAACAACATATCCTTTGCTATTGTTTTCAATGCAGGATCCATGTTATTACTTAGGGAAACCAGATACTTCTCTATTGTCACTATCTCTCCATAGCACTTATAGGCATTCACTGAGTTAGAAGCAAAAACAACTAGAAAACTATTGTAGAAGATATGCAGAAAACTTACCAACCTCTCCACTTCAGTCCAGTTCATGCTTTTAGGAGGACCAATCCTTTTATTCCCATCAATCTGATCATTGAAGTAGTCATTGTATAGTTTGTCCTTTGCTTCCATCTTATCAAAAGCAACCTTAAAATCCAAAGCTCTGTTCATCATCAGATAAGTAGAAATCTACCTTGTCTTGACATCCAATGGCAAACTTCCTTTCTTAATTCTTCCTGGCTCGACTTTTAACTCAAAAGACTTTAGCCTTGTTGTTGATGACCTGACATAAGTAACCGCATTTCTAACAACAACAACACGATTATTTATATTAGCCAATCCATCTTTCACAATCAAATTGATGATATGAGCACTACATCTCATATGCATATAGTCACCACCTAACACAAAAGCATTTGGAGACCCTAAACTGAACTTCTCAGAAATTTCCTAAGTGCAGATGTGTTTGTAGTAGCATTATCAACAATAATGCAGAATACTTGATTTAGTGCATTGTTGAATTAAAAAACAAAAAATCGTGCAGGCTAAGACCACCACAGTAACATCCATAATATTTTCGGACATGTAGATTACCTGAATTCAGAGTCAGCTTATTAGCCCAATTGTGTACACCAACTTAGAACTTAAGTATAAGAAGAACATTACAATGGTAAATTTCGACCAAATGATTTCCGAGTTCACCCCGATGTAATAATGTTTCTTGTGGCAAGAGCTTTAATTCAACTAAATTTTCCAAGAAGAAAAGAGTATCATCATCAGCTATCACCAAACCATCTTGTGTCTTTAGTGGAGCGATTGAAAAAGGTGGACCTGAGTTAGGCCAAAGCAAGAGATCACGACCCGGTGGTCTCTTGAGGAAAAAACGCCCTTTTGTGATGTTTTGGTCTCCACCATAGCTCTATGTAGCCTCTTGGTGCTACCAACATGAGGTGGCTTAGATTTGTAGGAGGGTTCTCTTTCTTGTTGTAATAAACTGATGCAGAATCTATGAGGAGGAAGGGGAAGAGGAGGAGAAAGTAAGGTCGAGAGGCGCAAAGAGTTTAGGAGTTAACATTTTATATATGGCTAAATGTAAACATGTGTAACAAGAAAAGTAGAGCATCGGAAATCACAATGGACTTCCATAAGGTAGATAATGATAGGTTTGAGAAACATGACTCAATTTGGTTAGTTTGGTGTTGCAGTTGTTGTTGCTTTCAAATGCCATGGAGAGACTTAGAAACACAAAAGGATTTGATAGATAGATAGAGAGGACTCATGACTCCATATATGTAGAAATAGAGTTAGTTTGTAAAGTTTAGTGGGGAATGTTGTTCATGAGAGCGATGAGCATAAATCATGTGATTGTGATTAATCTTCTTAAATACTCAAACTTTCTCGTTTTTATCAGCAAAGTTAAAATTAATAAACAAAAAAAAATAAAGAAGACAAAAAGGAGGTCATAAAACAATTCTCATGCTGCTTCCATGCACAATTGCATCTTCTCATTTACATCACCATACAATTATAAACTTTCTAAACAATTCTTGGAAAAAAAATCATTGTTTTGTCACAGAACCGTGCATCCCAGGGATTCTATAACACTATACTCTGTTGCCGAGAGGACGGGATCGCATACTTGTATCTCACCAATATATTTGATATTTTAATGAGATTTGTACTATTTGAGATCCCGCGTGATGCGAATGCCCAACTGTCGACCATCCCACTAAGAGTATATGAGAGAGTACTATGCCTAGCAAAATTTGATTCTGCTTGGAGGCGTGTTTGTAATTCACTCAATGCCATTAAAATCAAGTTATGATTCAATAACATATGATTTATCAAATAACATACATATTTTTTTTGGTATGCATCAAATAACATACATAAGAGAAAAAACAAATTACTAATTCAATAATGGCGTTGGGTGATTTGGAAAAATCATATGCTATTATATAAATCATATGTTATTGTATCATGTACCTTTAAAAGTCTTTTTACCGTTTTGTTGAAATTAAGGTTTTTAAAAATACCATTAAATCCATTTTTACTGAAAATATTTTTAATATCCGGTTTTAAGTGATTAAGTGTCTTCGTAGATTTATGTATTTGATATAATTAGAATTATCTGGTGAATCATATATTATTGGATCATATGATTTAAAAGGTCTTTTGAAAACCAATGTTATTGAAATTGCGATTTGAGAAATACCATTAAACCAATTCTTATTGGAAATTATTGAAATATTTATTTTAAGTTTTTTTTAGAGTGTTTTGGAGGATTTTATTAGCTAAAAATGCAAAGACTCAAATTATATGGTGTTAAGTGATATATGGGAGAATCTAAATACAAGACATTAATTTTCCCAAAATTCACTCAACACCATTAGAAACACTTAAATTATCGAATTAGTATATATTTTTTTCTTATTTGGATTATATGGTTCTATGAGATCTGAGAGAATTTCTACACAATGAAAGGAAGAGATCTATGAGATGTGAATGCGTGAATATCCAGTTATTCATATTCACGATTGCACTCTCTAATCAAGGTGAGTGAATACAAAATAATAATAATAATAAAAATTCAGATGAAAATATGATTGGAAAAAATAATAAGACATGAGCCTGATCAAATACACGGACGGAATCCTCATAATTAGCTATAGTTGGGTAAGTTGACCAAATCATGCTGACTTGAAGCAGTTGCAGACTCTTCTACGAGTTCAAAAATTGAAAAAATAGAGGCAGACTGAGAAAGAACCAAAACAAAATAACAAAATTGATGATGAATATATTATGTAGAACTAGATGATGAATATATTATGTAGAACTATTTAGGCTTTTGTAAACGCAATTAATCCTTGATTTCTTGAAAGGGACATTCAACCAAATACTTGATGTGGTGCATCGTTGAATAAAAAAAAAAAAATCGTGCAGGCTAAGACTATTGAAGTATATATGGGAAGATCACTGGTTACAATCATCTTCTCCATCATCTCCTTCATCATCTCTGATTTCTCCATCATCTCTATTCCTCAATCACCTCCATATTCTGTTGGAACCGTTTTTTGATAATGGCATTGACCATTATTCCAGTGGCTTTTCCGGACAACAAATTTGTCGGAATGCCCGGATTTTGGAGTCATTGGATTCCTCGTTATGATCACTACAACGTAGTATGTTCATTTGTCAAAACGGTATTTGTGTGAATGAGAAATGTTGGTCTGAAGTCAATGACTTGGAAAGCTTGTAATGCTTGATAATTTGGCTAAGTAAAAAACTAGCAATTATCCAACGTTGGATACATGAGGTGAAAGTCTTCTTGTATATATAATGGGAAGTAAGAAAATAATGTATTAAAGCAAAATCTCATACTTGCGTGGGTACCGAAACGGGAAGAAACGGGCCGGACCGCAGTTGAGATTCAGATTAGGATTAAAATTTGGTATATGGATAGTAGGTCCAATGGCCTTTATCTTTGCAGTCAAATTATTATGAAATTTTTGATTAATTTACTAATACAAAATCAGAAAGAAAATTATTCTAATTCAATGATAATCAAATAAATGTATTGTTTCTTTTGATTTATGTGTGAAAGCTGGAAAGGCATAGACAATTAATATTTGTCTTAATGATTCTTCACTAATGTGAGAATTAATGGTTAACTTGAGAAAAGCTTAAAGGCCATAACTTTACCACTTCTCCAAAAATAGCTGAGATCATTCATTCGATCAAATAGAAAAGAAAAAACAAATAATTTCTCACAAATTTAGTTGTTGAGTCTGAGAGTATACACAGTAATAAGGTTCGTTAGATTCTATTCTCCGGTGTTGGGAGCTAGAAACAAATACAGCAGTTGTATCCTGGGATTCTTACCGCCATCGAAACCGTCACACTACGGGGCGTCTAAAGAATTAAGGAAAAAGATTCATATCTCGACTCTGCTTTCCTCTTTTTCTCAAAAATTTATTGGTATTGTATGATGATTTTTGTTCTATATTACTTTACATTTATCGGTTTGGCTCATTGTAGTATATATGGTCCTACATATTCCTATGATTACTCAATCTCTGATTATGTACATTTATTATTTGCTTCTCTCAACTGTGTATATAAACCTATGTAATCTCTTAACCAAAACATATCACTCAATATACATTCATATGGTATCAGAACTGTGATACCTAGTCTTATAAATTTCTCTGGCAGCCATTTTCTTCTTCTTCCTTACTGTCTTCTTCTTTCTCCATCTCCCCTGTTTTCTCCAACAAATATTTTCCGACCTGTAGTAGATTACTTGAATTCAGAGTCAGCTTATTAGCTCAACTGTGTACACCAACTTAGAACTTAATTATAATAACATTACAGTTTAACTTAATATATGTGCTCTCTAGTTTTCCATTATGCGATGACTTCGTCGCTATAGCAATCTCGAAGTCTTATGTTTGCTACATCTAAACCCTTATATTCCACGTCACAACATTCTACTTTTCTCCCCTGAAAAAAGAAAAGAACGTTAAAACAATATTTACTTGACATTAGATAATGAGATAAAAACTTAAACCACAACGATCAAATTCTTAAATGTAGCAAAAGGATTTTATGAGTTGTCAGGAAAAAATTTATATATATGAAATATAGTTTTGTTCAAGTGCATCATTGATGAAATGTAAATGTGTATGTGATAAAATGAACGAACCTGTTTGGGAGTTTTGGGGGAAAAGACTCGGATCAAAGCAAGAGGATCCGCAGAAATATTTCCGGAGAAAGAACAAGAAGTCATGTTTCTAGGGAACTTCCTTGTGTAAGAAGTAACAATTCCTCCGCTCATTTGCTCAATGGAATCGAAGAAGAACCAGTGAGGAGCTTCACATGGATCTCGAGAAACCGGCCTCGCGTTAAACATGAAAAGCGGAGGCCTTCCTCGTTTCCAAGGACCGAATGTCTCGATAGGACGCATCAAGTGGCTGCGTGGGAATATCTTCTCATATATATGAGCCGAGTATCCCCACGAGACCGAAAAGGTCCAGTTACTGGCTCTGATGTGGCATATCGACTGTTGTAGGATGCGTGATTGGTCCACATTGGCTGCTTTCATGATATGAGTGACTGAGCCAGTACGGTTCATGCTAGGGAAAAGTGGTGCAACGATCTCCAAGTGGTGAAGGCTGAGAAGAGGAGCCGTTGGGTGGGATGAGAGTAAGCCTGATAAGTCACCATGTAGATCTATCTGTTGTATAAATATATCAAATACTTATTCTTCTAGCGAGATACATCTTGAATGTGTGAGCCGACCCGACTTAAACACAATTTGGACTCTATGCAAAAAAAAATCTTTGTTGAAAATTGATTACTGTTCTACATGTTGTAATTCTGAAATTATGGACTCTTTAGTATATAATTTTCAGAAATTAGGACCCTAAAATCCCTTAAAAACTAACAAAAATATAGTTGGATTCTTTGTAAAAGCACATCTCGGACACATATAGAGACGGCCCTATTGAGTCTCAAATATCTATCGAAAATATGCATGGCGACAATGGATTTTGATTTTAAAAAAGTTTGACACATGAAAAATATAGCAGACAAACCTGATGAAATCCTCTCTCAGGGATGAAAGTAACGCCTAAATCAGCCAAGCAAGCACTCTGTACTTGATCTCCTGCCCAAATGTAATGATACCTCTCAACACATTCGTCTAACTTTATCACCAAAGCCTCCACCAAAGGATAACTTAGAGCATATCCTGCTCCTCCGTATCCCATTTCAAATGATAACTGAAAATTCGATTTTATCGTCTCCGAATAGGTCCCGATGTAATGTTTTTTCGTGTGGTCGTATTTCGACAACACATCTACAATGTTGTCTACGAAGAAAAGACTATCATCATCACCCATCACATACCTGTTTAATATGGCCAAGATGAGTTTCTTATAATGCCATACCCCAAATAACTTATAGAATATCAATACACATAATAACCGATTAGGTGCAACTGTTCACCTCATTATTTTCTGAATTTTTGGTATCTAGCTAAGTAACTCTTTCTAATATCTTCAGGTATAGCCAGAGAATATGATAGAGAAAAGAAACAGATTTCATGTCAAAACAGAAGAGAAAATTACTAATTTTTAATATATTTCATATAATGTTTCACTTTATGAAAAAATAGTTACAATTATTTACTCTAGTATATAACAATATGATATAGATACTTATTTGATATTAATATGTTAAATTATATCCATAAAAATATTTAGAAATGGCCTACGTACCATCTCACACCCTCGTCTTGGTTGAGCCTGTGGGTCTCAAGAATGGATCTATAGATCCGAATATGAACTGGATTTGTCAGCTTTGGGTAGAATCTCAGTTTCTTGAGGTCTTCGCTGACTTTATACGGCGGGAAGGTCGGAGACCAAGGCCGGAACTCTTCCGACGGCTCCACGTCCAAGAAGATATTACCACGTGTTATGTTCGGTCTCCACCATGATTCTATGTACGTTCTTCGATTCCTCCATCCACGTGAGCTACCCACCAACACGAACATTAAATGGCTCAAGTTTGTCTCATTTGGTTGCAAGAACTTGTCTTGACATTGTATGGTGAATATGTTATGGTCGAAAGGTATGGGATTGATGTAGGTTTGGTTGAAGAAGAGGATTGTGACGAAGATTGTGACTACACCGAATATGACGAGGTATTTGCATATGATGTTTGTGTGGTAACGTGGAGAAGGCATTGTATGCAAAGATCGAGATTTAGATTACGAAGGTGATACGGAAGATTTTGGAGGTTGAGACGAAGAGGTTTTGGGTCATGATTAGAAATATAGCAAGAGAAAACTTTTGGTGTCTTTAGTTTGAAGCCATAAATATTTTATTTATAAACAAACGTTACATTTTGGTGGCAGGGCAGGGGTTATGCGTCTCAAATTATTTGTAGATCATAACACATGGAGATTGCAATCTAGAACAAAATGAGGATAATGTATTGGGAAGAATGTTAGACTTAATTTTCAAAAAAAAAAAAAAAACTAAAAAAGAAGAATGTAGACCATATATAAATTTCTATTAAAGATCTACCTAAAAGGTTTAAAAATTTTATACGGGTCATTTGTATTTTTTTTAGTTTATATTTTTTTTTCTTTGGGTGCAACTGGTTAATCTGTTAGAATAATAAATCTAAAAATAATAGTAGATTATTCTGAATTATGTTGAAGTGACACCGGTTGGTAAAATATTACATCCTTTTTAAAAAAATCGTGGAGTACACCCAATAGATGATGACGTGGAGTGCATCTTTTCAAAATTCTATCTTATTTCCAGAAGAATCGAAGACGAGTGAAGTTAAATCTTTTAGTGGAGTGCAACAAATACGCTAAGAGAGTATTTGTACATAAGGCATTTTCATCACATTTTATACCGCGTTTTCCGGTTTTTTTCAAAAGAAACAAATTTAATAAAAGTCAAATAATAAACCGAGTAAACCACTAAACCGAAATCAACTTATACAAAACCTAATCTACGCAGTCCCCGCCGTCGACATCTCAGTTTTACCTTTCATGGCCAATCTGGGTTTCTCTTTCTTTCTTTGTGTCGATCCTTGTCTCCCGTAAGTCATTAACAAAACCAAATTTTGCACTCTAATTTGTAGTTTCTAACTCATCTCCAATCTTCAATCCTTGTTTAGCTCTTCGTCAGCCTTTCGTTTCGCTCAAAACCAAAAGATTCAACATCTCGGGTTCGATTCCTTCCGGAAATGACATCATTTTTAATTTTCTTAAAAGTACAATATAACCTATAAACTAAACCTAAGATGGTCATTTACCAAATGTATCCTTGGTCTGTTGGTCGAAGTCCTACCAGTAATCCAACAGGTAATTAATGAGTTCGAAGCCTGAAGTTAAAAAAATTTATACAGTCATTTGTATTTTTTCGTTTAGATTTTTTTTTTTAATCTATTTTAGTCGGAATTCTATATAATGATTGAGTTGGACAGCGGTATAGGGGTCTTGGACTGGTTTCCGGTTGTTCACGGCAATGCCACCACAATGGCCTAGACCCCTCATTGTCGACATTTTTCCGGTGAGGAGGAACAACTATCCAAAGCAATTAGACCAGGGCCCATTAAAGATCAACCAGAATTACAGAAAATTTCAATACAAGGGCTTCCAGCTCACTAAGGAAAATCGGTCCAACAATAACCCAATCTGTCTTGCCAAGGATATGCTAATCAACAAAAGCTCTGGATCGAAGACATCAAACTCAAGTGAAGTTTTCAACGCCAAACCGACTACCAACTTACTGGTGTCTGGTTTTAGGTGGATAGAAAATTCACAAATTCATGAGGAGCACTCAACTGCCATTGGACATATATCTGGACCGAAGACACCAAGCTCAAGTGAAGTTTTCAACACCACACCGATTACCGATTTACTGGTGTATGGTTTTAGGTGGATTAAAAAATCGCAAAATTCAAAATTTGTCTTTGTTTGTATTCCTCGTAAGGAAAATATCGACACATATTTATTTGCTCAATAAGCTATAAGCTTGCTCAATGTATTTCTATCCTTCAGAAGATATTAATGGAATCAGTTTGCCGACAAAAAAAAAAAAAAAATTGAGTTGGACATGCTAAAAATTACATCACCTAAAAATCTTAATTTCGAGTCTAACTTGAAAAATGATCATATACGAATACGACATTATCGTTTGCAACCTGGAGGAATTATGACCTTAAGGACCAAAACCTCTTAATTAGTTACCAAATTTGAGTGGTGAAAATATTTATATCTTACCATTTACGTTTTACCCCATATGCTGTAGTTTTATTTCATGAACGTCTAACAAGTACAAGTATGTATAGCTTAAACTTTGTTAAAGATGTAACTAACTGGAAAGTTTTAAACTTTTTCTTATCTTATAAAACATTCGAAACAATCTTATTTCGTACACTATTCATGTTTGTTATAAGTGTCAAGCCTAGTCGTTTTCTTGTTTTCACTCTCGGAAACATATTCACGCTAGCTAATTAAAGCCAAACGACATGCATGAATACAAGTTTCTTAAACGCTTTGTTAATTAAGTGATAATGTGTAATCAGATTTGGTACAAAGTTTTTGACCTTCGCCTATGGTACGTGACTGAGTCTCATCTACTGCAACTTTCTTCCTTTTTCTCTATGATTTGTATCCAATTTTCCTAAACGTACGGAACAGGATATATGTAGTGTAGTCGCTATTTTATGCTATTTTATTAATACTGTTGTGGAAGCTTTTAGGTAAGCAACAATATTTTCATTTGTATGTATACTCAAATTATATGGTGTTACGTGAGATATGGGAGAACCAAATCAAAATTACTATGTTATATTGACATATTGTTATCATTTGTATCATACAAATTGTATGTATATTGCAGATGGTTTGGTATTATGTCACTAATCTTAGAACAGCCGCATTGCATGGTAGTCTCTCACATGAGTCTCAACAAAAAATATGAATCTATATATATAGATCAATAATATTAAAATATTATAAGACTCTCTAAATGAAGATTCTTAACACCGTCTCTCTTAACACTCTCTCTCTTCATGGTGAGAGACTTACTCAATTTTTAATATTATTTGGCTGTACATACAATCATATTTTTTGTTGGGAGACTCATGTGAAAGACTACCATGCAATGCGGCTGTTCTAAGATTAGTGACATAATATAAATAGATTTGGGCCGATTCATCATCACCAAAGAGGCTCAACGAATGGGGGGTCATCAGTATTTAAGCACCTCCAAGTAAACTGCTAAAACCCTAAACCTAGCCAACGAAGAAGAAGAAGAAGAATCAATGGAGTTGCCTGAAGAATGTTGGGAATTGATCTGTAAATCGTCGAAGAAGACGATTATGCATACCTCGAAGATCTTTCACTCGTATCGAGAACCTTCCTCGAAATCACCAATCGTGTTCGCTTCACTATCTACATCACAAAGGATACCGTTGATGATATGTATCAGCACTTTGACTGATTCCCGAATCTGAAGCGGATCTGATTATATGAGGAATATGATGGAGAACTAGATGATGAATATATTATGCTTCAAATTTCAACTTCCGATTTGGATCATTCGTGGCTTGAAGTCAGTAAAAATTGATATCAAAGACAAACTATGTGTTTTGCTACATTTGACCCCTCTCTCTTTTTTCTTTTGTCTTTCCGAGGATTATTTACATTGAATCAATTATATTAAGTTCCTTGGTATTTAAAAATAAATTTATCCTTAATTTCATACAAATTCTTTTAAATTTTTTAATTTAATTGTGTATACTTTATTGTCTACATATTCATCTTATTTATAAGCATTAAAAACAAGAGACCTTATTTATAACAATTGATCTTATGTCGTACACTATTCATGTTTGTTATAAGTGTCAAGCATAGTCGTTTTCTTGTTTTCACTCTCGGAAACATATTCACGCTAGCTAATTAAAGCAAAATGACATGCATAAAATACAAGTTTCTTAAACGCTTTGTTAATTAAGTAGTAATGTGTAATCAGATCTGGTACAAAGTTTTTGACCTTCGCCTATGGTACGTGACTGAGTCTCATCTACTGCAACTTTCTTCCTTTTTCTCTATGATTTGTATCCAATTTTCCTAAACGTACGGAACAGGATATATGTAGTGTAGTCGCTATTTTATGCTATTTTATTAATACTGTTGTGGAAGCTTTTAGGTAAGCAACAATATTTTCATTTGTATGTATACTCAAATTATATGGTGTTACGTGAGATATGGGAGAACCAAATCAAAATTACTATGTTATATTGACATATTGTTATCATTTGTATCATACAAATTGTATGTATATTGCAGATGGTTTGGTATTATGTCACTAATCTTAGAACAGCCGCATTGCATGGTAGTCTCTCACATGAGTCTCTCAACAAAAAATATGAATCTATATATAGATCAATAATATTAAAATATTATAAGACTCTCTAAATGAAGATTCTTAACATTGTCTCTCTTAACACTCTCTCTCTTCATGGTGAGAGACTTACTCAATTTTTAATATTATTTGGCTGTACATACAATCATATTTTTTGTTGAGAGACTCATGTGAAAGACTACCAATGCGGATAGTCTTAAAATTGTCCTACAAAAAACACAAATGCAAATAAAATAATATAATTTGGGCCGATTCATCATCACCAAAGAGGCCCCAACGAATGGGGCGTCATCATTATTTTAATCACCAAGCTAGCCAACGAAGAGTTCATCAAATCTCACTCAAAGGAAGAAGAAGAAGAAGAATCAATAGAGTTGCCCGAAGAATGTTGGGAATTGATCTTTAAAACCATTGACAAAGACGATTAAGGATACCTCGAAGTTGTTTCACGCGTATCTAAAACCTTCCTCGAAATCACCAATCATGTTCGTTCCACTCTCTTCACCACAAAGGATACCGTTGATGATATGGATGAGCACCTTAATCGATTTCCAAATCTGAAGCGGATCTGGTTATATGAGTAACATTGTGGAGATCTAGATGATGAATATATTATGGGTCAAATTTCAACTTCCAATTTAGATCATTCGTCGCTTGAAGTCAAGAGAGATTGATACGAGAGACAAACTCTGTTCTTTTTTGTTTGGTCTTTCTGGTTATATTTGACCTCTCTCTCTCTTTTGTTTGGTCTTTCTGAGGATTATTTACATTGAATCAAGTTCCTTGGTAAGCCTATCTCCAATGGTGAGGTTTAAGAGGGGTTCTTAATCTTTTTGGCATTAAAAATAAATCAAATTTTTATTTCAGAAATTAAAAGCAAGGGAGGGTCTCTTATTTAAAAGTTGTTGGGAGGGAGTTTAGAACCTCAAACTTATTTTAGTAGTAAATTTAATAATTAAAAATAGATAGTAACCCCTCACCATTGGACATGCTCTTAGTCTTTTGTAAACGCAATTAATCCTTGACATTCAACCAAATGCTTGATTTAGTGTATTGTTGAATTAAAAAAACAAAAAATCGTGCAGGCTAAGACCACCACAGTAACATCCATAATATTTTCGGACATGTAGATTACCTGAATTCAGAGTCAGCTTATTAGCTCAATTGTGTACACCAACTTAGAACTTAAGTATAAGAAGAACATTACAATGGTAAGTTTTGACCAAATGTTTTCCGAGTTCACCCCGATTTAATAATGTTTCTTGTGGCAAGAGCTTTAATTCTACTAAATTGTCCAAGAAGAAAAGAGTATCATCATCATCTATCACCAAACCATCTTGTGTCTTTAGTGGAGCGATTGAAAAAGGCGGACTTGAGTCTTGAATTTGTCTTGATCACGACCCGGTTGTCTCTCGAGGAAAACATGTCCTTTGGTGATGTTTTTGTCTCCACCATGGCTCTATGTTGCTACCAACAATGACAAACATGAGGTGGATTAGATTTGTAGGAGGTTCTTTTTCTTGTTGTAATAACGTTGATGCAGATATCACTAAGGAAAAAGTAAGGCCGAGAGGCGCAAAGAGTTTATGAGCTAACACTTTATGAGGATGGCTAAATGCAAATGTGTGTACCGAAAATCGCAATGGACTTCCATAAGGTAGGTAGATAATGATAGGTGATAGAATACATGAACCGTTACAACAACTTGATAGAAAATAGGAACTGTTACAACAACTTGATAAGAGTTTGTGAGATTTGTAATCCCAGATTGATAGCAACAATATGCTGTATATATTGAGAGGAAATAGAAGAGACTCCTCACGGAGAATTATCCAAACTATCATGGTATCAGAGCCACTTAATCGATAGTTTATCTCCAGTCATCTCATCTCTTCTTCTTCTTCCTTTCTCCTCCTTTCGTCTCCTTTTCTCACCTCTTCTCTTCTCAACCTCAAAAATCCACAGTTTATGATTTTCTTAGCACCGAAACAGAGGACTCTCCTCTGCTTCGATCCTTATTGCTCAATCCATCTCCTAGGCAGCCCCAAATTCATCCTCCCGGGCCCCCAACCGAGCCAAGCAACAATCCACCGCCAAACACCCAATCCCACCCGATGGTTACGCGTTCTAGAGATGGAACTCGAAAACCCAGACAACTATACTCCCTCCTCACCACCACCTTATCCCCGCTCCCAAAAGGCCACAATCAAGCCCTAAGGGACTCAAACTGGAATCCGGCAATGACTAAAGAGTACGAGGCTATACTTAAAAACAGAACATTTGATTTGGTGCCCAAACCTGCTAATACTAATATCGTGAGATCTATGTGGTTATTTAAGCATAAATACAATTCAGATGGTTCACTTTCACGCCACAAAGCACGCTTGGTGGCAAATGGGAAATCACAAGAACAAGGCATAGACTTTGACGAAACTTTTAGTCCAGTTGTAGAACCGGCTACAGTTCGTTCAGTTTTACACCTTGCTGTAAGTGCTAATTGGCCAATCAGACAGATGGATGTGCAAAACGCATTTTTACATGGCAAATTAGAAGAAACAGTGTACATGTATCAGCCCCCGGGATTTGTCGTCCAGACACAACCAGATCATGTATGCAAGCTAGACAAGGCAATATACGGCCTGAAACAAGCACCACGCGCCTGGAATGCTCGGTTTGTGTCCCATATCACCAAGCTCAAATTTATTTAAAGCAAGAGTGATGCTTCTTTATTTGTCTATCACAGAAACAACGAGCTTGCTTACTTGCTGTTATATGTGGACGACATCGTCCTAACTGCTTCGACAACTTCTCTACTAAATCATGTTATACAGGAGCTGAAAAGAGAATTCGCTATCACTGATTTAGGCCAACTCAGTTATTTTTTGGGCATATCAGCAACATACAATACAAGTGGTCTATTCTTATGTCAAGAAAAATATGCTCAAGAAATTTTAAAGCGAGCCAATATGCACAATTGCAAGCCACTCTCCACGCCATCAGATCTTAAAACCAAGTTGAATGCAGGACATGGCGCGAAATTCTTCGATCCAACTCTGTATCGCAGCCTTGCAGGAGCACTACAATACTTGACTTTCACAAGACCTGATATAGCTTTTGCCGTTCAACAGGTGTGTCTCTTTATGCATGACCCACGGGAACCACATTTTCAAGCTCTGAAACGCATACTTCGATATGTTCAAGGCACGAAATCACATGGTCTCCAATTGTTTAAGTCCAAGTCGCTCCAACTAACAGCTTATTCGGATGCCGACTGGGCTGGGTGTCCTACGACTCGTCGATCAACTTCAGGTTACTGTGTCTACCTAGGTGATACGCTAATCTCCTGGTCATCTAAACGACAACCAACTGTCTCAAGATCCAGTGCAGAGGCCGAGTACAAAGGCGTTGCAAATGCAGTTTCAGAAACATGTTGGTTACGCAATCTGTTACTAGAGCTCCATGTTCCACTATCCAAAGCAACAATCGTCTTCTGCGACAACATCAGTGCTGTATATCTCTCTTCAAATCCGGTTCAACATCAGCGAACAAAACACGTCGAAATAGACATACACTTTGTCAGAGAAAAAGTCACTAAAGGTGAAGTCCGCGTGTTTCACATTCCCGCTGCGTACCAATACGCCGATATATTCACTAAAGGACTTCCAAGCTCACTCTTCCTACAGTTCAAGTCCAGTCTCGGCGTCGTTCCAAGACCGTCGCTGATACTGCGGGAGGGTGATAGAATACATGAACCGTTACAACAACTTGATAGAAAATAGGAACTGTTACAACAACTTGATAAGAGTTTGTGAGATTTGTAATCCCAGATTGATAGCAACAATATGCTGTATATATTGAGAGGAAATAGAAGAGACTCCTCACGGAGAATTATCCAAACTATCAATAGCTTTTGAGAAATATGACTCAGTTTGGTTAGTTTAGTGTTGCAGTTGTTGTTGCTTTCAAATGCCATGGAGAGACTTAGACACACAAAAGGATTTGATAGATAGATAGAGAAGACTCATGACTCCATATATGTAGAAATAGAGTTAGTCTGTAAAGTATAGTGAGGAATGTTGTTCATGAGAGCTGATGTGCATAAATCAGCTCTCATGAGTACAAATCTTTGAGACCCACATAAACAAACGGTCTAAATCACAAATTATATGGTTTTGTGTGTAAAACATTCGAGACCACGTAAACAAACGGTCTAATCCGGTTCAACCACCGAACCTGAGTTTCTTAAACCATGCTCTCTCTGGTTTACCTGTAAGTTTCTTAAAACCATCATAAGTTTACGCGTCTCTCTTCTTCAAAATCCATCTGCGAAATTTGTTTCTTCTCTTTCAAATCCATCACTGTAAGTTGTGTTCCGCATTTGTTCTCGTAGTTTAGGGCATCAATACGGTGCAGTTGATTTTGTCTATGGGTTAATCAATTGAATGGTTCTGCTTTAATTCGAACGAACAAGTTTTGACTTGAACCCTCCAAAGTTGCATCCTTTTTTCAATTCCTTGACCAATCTCTGTTATTAGATTCAATCCCTTCAGGGTTTTGTTAAATATGATGATTAGAATCTTACCCAAGACTCATATGAAGACTTAACTTGTGTTTTTCAGATCCTCTCAATCATCCTTCTATTACGTTTCTGTTGCCGGAAGTGATACATATTCCACTTGGAAACACAACATGCTTGCTTGATTAAAACCCTGGAAATTTTGGTTCTTGAGAAATGAAGTTTTCTAAGCCCAGGGAAACAGAGTTTTGGGGAGGCTTCTTAGTGATCATTGGTTCCGTTTCCTTCATTGGGTTTATGTTTGCAGCTATCGTGTCGAAGTTGTTTCCGCTCTCTGATAATGCCCTGATCCAAGCTATCCAGAATGACAGGTGTGCTCCCTCTTTGTTCAAAGTATTTGTGTGTCATGAGATGAGCAATAGCTTTGGTTTGATTATACTTGTTGGCTTAATCTCTAGTGGTAAAGGATGGTTTTCTGATCATTGAATTTCATCCAATTCGTGAATTCATAGGGAGATTCCTTTTTCAAATCCAAATTAGTATAATGGTTTCTTGATGTTTTGGCATGTTGTGTTGTATCACTCATTTGTTACATATTTATGCTTTGCGATTTTGATTTGAAACATTCTTCAGGTACTACTGCTTCTTGGTACCATTGACTTTACCAGCACTAATGGTTGCTGTCTACTTTCATTGGCTTAGCATGAAGCTCTTCAAGCATGCATGATACATCAACATCTACCTCCATTCTCTAACATCAAGGTAGGATTTTGAGTTCTAGTTTTGGTTTCTCTTCACATTATGAATCTAAATGCCGCAGTAGTTAATCCAAAGTGATTTGTTTGCGTAGGACAGAAATGGATAATTGTGCTTATGCAGACAACTAGTTTTTTGGTTATACAGTATATTAAGATTACCTTGTAATGCGAGAAGTGATTTCTACTGTAGTCTGCTCTGTAGATCAATCTCTTTTGTTAATAAAACTCGGTGGAAGTTAAATCGTCTTAAACTTAGAATCGCAAATCATAGTAGACAACATTTTCTTTCCACTGTAGAAATAATTATTTTGTTACCAAAATACACCGTAGATTCTTGACTAAGCTCAACATTTTTGTTTTAAGTATCTCCATACATATTTCACTTTGATCAAGGCGCGTATCCCTGTGATTTGTACTGTGTTGTTGATATTTCACCAACAAAAACACCTATTTCAAATTCTTATATCATATAGGTGTTAGGATGATGAATAATTAAACACCACAATGATGTTTTGAACCCTTTATATCATGAACTATACTAGTATGATGGCTAGACTATGATGAATTCAGCGACTGGTTCTTCCATTGCAAAGGATTGGACTTAATTGTTCTGTTCACATATTGCAGGGCTTATCATCACATTGCAAAGCACGATCCAGTAACAAAGCCTTTGCTATTGTTATGGACAGGCTCTCGGCACTAACTTTTTTACCAAGTAGGACAATCGATAGTCTTTTGGGATGACAATTTTTTTACAAGAGATTGTCATATTGAGCTCTGTTGCAAACTCAATATGTGATTACGTTGTATTCTTGTGGTAATTTGCATACATATCTCTTATAAGTTGGGTATTATGGTCAAGGCTGTAAGCTGTATGGGCAAATCATTTGTTACTTCAGTACAAAATTCATTCGGAGAACAGACAGAAAAGTAGAAGTCATGAAAGATTCTTGGACAAAATAGTTAGAAAGAAATGGTAAATATAAAAAAGTAAAAAGGTTGGTTCATAGTCATGTCATGTGCATAAAGGTTGAACTTTTGAAGGACTATTTTGTCTCATGTTTTGTTGCTTCGTTTGTTATTGGTAGAGTGGTTGATTGATTAATCCATGTAGTCGTATGCGAGTGGATATGTCCTCCCTGGATCATGTGAGTGCCTATTGTTCTTACCTTTTTTATATACACTTATATATACACATATATAAATCAGTTAAATTGCATTGTATACTAATTTTTTTGGAAGGTAATTAGTTTCTAAAAAAAATTGTTTTTATATTAAAATGAAAAAATAAAATTATTCATATACCCTTATATAAAAATATTATTGTATTTTTTCTTTTCCTTACGTGTTTTTTACTTTATAAAAAAACAATTTGTTGATTATCTTTTTTTCACAAATTATAATTATGTCATTCTCGTTTTCTTTATTGTTAACATTGCTTTTATTTAAATGATTCATCTATATAAATGATGTTTTGTTGTTGAGATTATCTCCTCTAAATAAATATCTTATAAGGTATTGTAATTATAAAGTTACAAATGAGTTTTTATAAGGTTAAAATTGTAGTACTAATCACAGTGAAATATATATATCGAAGTAATCATAATGACTTAATATAATGATTATATATTGAACTATAAAGTTCACCATATATATAGTTGGGGCTTAACCACATATACCCATTTTCTCATACCCTTAATCACATATACCCATCACTTTTAATTTTAATAGAAAAAGTCTAGAGTACCCTTCTTCCTTCATATTTTGTCTCTCTCCAGAAACCATATGACGACAATCTCATCTCCGTCGCTGTAAACACTAATTCAAAGTGTTCGTGATCCAATCCAAGCAACTATGGAGAGATGTGCTTACCGTGACTTATATTTTGATCGCAGCGGTGGTGATGGCCGTGGCAGAGGAGATCGTAGCGGTGGTGGTGGAGGTCTGGTTATGCGGCGAAGGAGATCGGAGTCACGGTGGTCGCATGACTCCAATGGAACAACGACCTCGACCACAAGCGGCTCCTGAACCACCTCCTTCTCCATCCACCGTTGTGGTTTCTGAAACCTCCCGTGGTATGCTCAATACCTAATTTTAAACTTTTCAAATTGGGTTGATTGAAATTAGGGGAACTCATAGATGAATTATGTAATATCATAGATGTTTGAAGCGTGTAGGTTGATGAAGAGTTCTGAGTGACTGATTTGTATTATGTGACTTATACATTTGGAATGTAGGCGGGTCAATCTCATTATTGTTACCACCATGGTGTATGCCACTAGCATTTGCATTGACACCTGCAGAAAATATCACAGTCAGGTGATGCTAGATCAGGGGAAAAATCAAAATACTTAATTATTTTAACCAAGATAGATTTTCTGGTGAAACAGCCACTAGCATATTCAATGTTTGCCTTTAGTCTCACCTGGTAGTAGACTTTTACCAATACCTGGCAGTAGACTTTATAATATACAAAGACCTCAGGCTGGTAATTATCATCTCTCATTGCTTCACGTACTTAGCCGTGTTAATGCATTAGGGAAGAAACTCTATAGCTGTTGAAGTGTTTAGGATCAGTGATTGTTCTGGCTTTGTTACATTTACAGGGATCTTCTAATGCTTCAATGTAGTTCTAGGGTAGAGAGGATATTGGAGATTTACACATAGCTTGATCAGTATCTGATGCTTCACAGTAGTTTACAGCGAAAAGTCAGTGCACATTGTAATTTAGTGTACAAACCTCTACGATTTTGTTGTGTATCAGTTATTTGTAGCTGTAAAGAATGGTTACCCTTGATATATAAATATAGGTTTTATTTCAATGTTGTTTGGAACTTCTCTTCTTGATAGGTGTTGTTTGTGAAACAAACTATATGGTTTTTGATGATGGTAAAGAGCTCGAATCAAATGAGCCTGCAATGGAACCATATCGATTTCTCAGTCATTTATTATTTTGGTGGGGATTTTAGTAAATTATAATTTGTTCATAATTTCCTTATAATTTGTTTTTAATTTTCTTATAATTACTTTATAATTCCTTTAGAATTTTTGTATAATTTCTTTAGAATAGCCTTATAATTTCTAAATTATCTCTTAAGTGTTTTATAATTTCACTACAATTTTATATTTTGCTTTGTGTTTTGGTATTGTTTGAGCTTTTTGGGAGAATAAGTGAACATTATAGTCCGTTAGTTCCAGCGCTTTAGTTTCGAGAGCCAGCTGTAGCATCTAGGATGGATAGCTTATGCTAAGTAACGGTTACTCCTGTTTAAGTATTGATATCATTTGAATATGTTGATTACTTGTGTGCACACACACTATGCATGCTTTAGTGTTATGTCTTTTTCGATGGAGCGTGATTATCAGATACTTGCTCTCAGTACATCCCTTCAGTTCTTTCATTGCTTTTCATCTTTGTTAAACTTACCATTCACAGTTTTAGTATATACTAACACGTACTGAGGTTGGTGTATTGCATAGTTTTATAATTCTTATCACGAAGAGGTGGAAAAAGATGACAAGGCGTTGGAGATGAAAGGTGAAGGAAACTAAACTATGGCTAATGGAATTGGAAAGCAAGAGCAGCAAGTTTAGTAGACCATTTGAGAATTTGTTATGTGGTATTTCGTATTGACTCTATTTCATTAGTGTTTTGCTTTTATTTTTGTTGGGATGTAAATACCTTATAAAATTTATATATGGCTTATAAAAGGTTTATAATTGGCTTATTACCTTATTTATATTAGAATTTCCTTATTATTTGTAAGTAGCCTTATAATTTCTTTAGAATTTGTAAGTAATCTTATCATTTCTTTAGAATTTCCCTTTGTAAATAGCCTTATAATTTCTTTATAATTTGTAAGTAATTTTACATTTGTAAGTAGGCTAATAGTTTCTTTAGAATTCCTCAATAATTTCCTTATAGTTTCTTTAGAATAGCCTTATAAATATCTTAAAAATGTCTTATACACATTTATAAACAGAATAAGACACTTTTTGTGAACACTGATACAATTTTATTCTAAATTCTTTGTCACGGTTTGAATCATTTTGACAGAGGCATTAGTTTATTATAACAACAAATCCGAGATCAATAAGAACAAAGATACATAGTGACAAATATGTGTATAAAATTTCATATATTGATGATGTATTAGAGCACGAGGCCTTTGAAAACAGAAAAAGCACAAGTTGAAAATAAAAAGTAGTTACTCATGAAGCAAAACTCGATATCTCTGACCCTCACACAAAATCTATCATCATCATTCAATGCTTCAACTTTTAACACTTGAATACTCCAAGAGAATCACCACATCTTCATTCTCTTTCTGACCTATCAACATTACCCAACAGAAAAAGACATCAACATTAATCAAAGCTTCTCGACTTTGTTCAGTTAATAGTTTAAAACAAGAAGAAAATGATGAAGACGAAGAAATCCACTTCATCACGCATAGATAAGCATGATAGGTCGCTCAAGTTACATTCATCCACTTCTAGAAGGGGAAATCTAGTATATTTGAACCATGGTTGATTCTTTCGGGAGCATTCAATTTCTGCTACCAATGTGTTGTTCTCTGTGAAGTAATCAGAACAAATGTAATCAACGGAATAAATCTTTTGTTGAATGTCAGTTGAACTCAGTAGTAAACTATCTGTCTATTTAAATATAAACTGCAATAAGAAGAGTCGCTAAAATCGATAATGTCGGAAACTGAATATTTCGAATCAACCTATAACACGGCCAAGACTTTGAGATCAGGTCTTCCGTGTCTAATAAACTTTTCCATAACCCTATTAAGTTAAAGATCTTTTCAATTGGAAAGCAAAATGGTAACAAAGGAAGAAAAAGATGAGCAATTGTACAACTTTGAAAGCAAAAGAAAAACTGAAATGAACCCATGGATTTACCAGCTCATCATGGATCTCAAGAGCTTCTGAAATTGAAGATCCTCCCTCTTGGATGAGTCTTCCTGCATGTTAGAAGATATATATATATATATATAACAGTGCACGAAAAGAGAAAAAGTTGAACTAGTTTGATTTGTGAAACATGAGCAATACCATATCAAATTCACATCGAATCGAACAAGCAAGCACGATTTTCCAATAGAAGAGTCATCGATCAACAATCCTAAGAATGGTAAAACTTCGCTAAGCTCCCGTACGCCGCCAAAGAGAAGGGCCACCACGACGCTGAGGAAATCTCTGATGCGATCTCTACATGAGTTGATGTTCTATGGAGAAGATGGATTCGCCAGAGGAGATGGAGTCGAGATCTGAGATTTGTGAGGAGAGGGTAGAATGGTATTAAAATGAAAAAGGTTGGGTAGATGTGATTAAAAAAAAAGGGTGTGGTTATATGTGGTTATGGGTATGGGAAGTTGGCTATATTTGCCATTCTCTCTATATAGTTGACTATATAGTTGATTATATATCACTATAGTTGATTATATAGTGATATATATAGTTTATCAAGATCTGCTTTTCTGGTAAAAGTTGGTGAGGGAAATTTGAGTTTATCCAGATCTGCTTTTTCTGGTAAAATTTGGAGAGAAATTTTTTGAATTTATTCATATATGTTTTTTTTTTTGTAAAAGTTGGAAAAAGAAATTTGAATTTATTTTACAAAAAGGGTGGAAGAGACAGAAAAAAAGAGATGATGTGGCAAGGGTATAATTGTACTTTTAAAAATCTTTTTATATGAAAACTAAATATTTTTTGTCACCTAATTTTGACACAAAAAACTATTATACACCTAATTTTTCCTATAAATTACAATATTTTTATTTTGTGGTTCAATGTGATATGATGGTGATGATGATGATGCCATACGTCCATACCGTCGATACCCTACAAAACCAGTCTCACTGTTTAGAGGAATTTAAACCCTCATATTGCATATGCTTTGACTGTCATTACAACGTTGGACTCATGGTTATGTCTAGATGAGTTTATAACATTTTGAAACGATTGAAATATGGGTAGTAGGGGCTGTCTATAGCAAACCATTTGTACTATAGCCCCTCAACTCATATCCACGTATACTTTCGACCTCTTTCCATTTCATTTTATACTTAATAAACTCTTCCCAATTCCACCTAAACTTTTTAATTCACTCTAAATCTAGCCCTGTCTCAAGAGCCGTTCGAATCCACAAACTCTAAACTTTACGTGAAATTTTTACCGGTTGAATTATTACCTCTTGGTTATTTATCTATTTTCATTAGTGTTTTTGGCTATGATATCAAATTTNTTATTTATCTATTTTCATTAGTGTTTTTGGCTATGATATCAAATTTCTGTTAATTCAAACACTAATCCAACACCAGCTAATTATATATTACCCATCAATTTTCATTCATAACAATTAGAATAAAAGGATAATTGTTTTGTGTTACGTTAAGTACACTAAACTCTACTTCAATACACAGAGGTTGAAAAATCTCCGACACACATTTCTAAGATTAGTTGTCACAGTCATATTTGCCATAAAATTTCATGCCTTTCTGTAGAGGTCCCCGCGGACAGAAGCCTAGAACAGAAACCGGTTGACTCCAAAAACACACACACATGATCATCATTGGGTGACAAAACAATACTCATCTCAATTCATTTTCTTGTTCCGTTAATCACGACCGTCAATTATTCCCACATTACTCTAATAATGCATACATACATACCAAAAAAACGAACAAAAAAAACGTTACACCTCGTGATTCCTTCATGGACCTCTCACACGCGCGCGTGGTGAATGATAGAAAGCTGTCTCAAAAGCGACTGTGCAAACCACACGCGCTCTCTCTCTCTTTCTCTCTGACACTGATTTAACAGTACCTGTAGATTTTTCTCATTTTGATAATTTTTTCTGTTTCCTTAAAAACAAATATATTTTCCATCATTGAACAAAGCCAACACAATTTTCCCTCTAAAAAATCACTGTTAATTACTAAAAAAACACCCAAAAAAACTTTTGCAATCTTTAAAATGTATATCTAAATTCCTTAAATGCTACATTATGATAAGAAAACTGTATAAATCGTCTGTCTTTCCATTGAGAACAAAATGAGAATATAATATTAAAAAAAATGCTGAGATGTTTTTACTTAATAATATCGTAAGTCATGTTTATCTCCACAGCAAATTATTTGTTTATTAACCTTGATCTAGAAAACCAAAAAAATATTATCCAACCTAATTTAACTCCTCAAACCTAAAACATTTACATAAAACACATTTTTTTTAATCAATAAATTCATCAAAGTTACACATTTTGTATGATTCGATAAACTAAACTGAAAAAACATAGTTCTCATGATTATACACAACTATTTATATAGATAGATATTGAGAAAATACACATTGACCAAAAAAACAAAGAATGAGAAAATACACAAATAAATAAGTTAAATATTGATTCAAATCTTCAGATTTTTTTTAAATAAGCAAAGGAGTATCAGAGTTTTGCGTAAAAATAGAATAAAACTGGTAATGGGAAGTATAAAATATGATTAAAAAATGGGGAATTACAGTTTCCTAGAAAGTTGAAAATAATAAAAGCAGAACATTTCCCCAAGTGGTGTTAGCAGTAAGGGAGAGAGCACCAACTGGAGCGATAAAGATAGGAGTAGTGTGATGAGTGAGTTATACATTCTACTCAATTAAAAATCAAATCAAAACAAGAAGCGAGCAAAAAGGAAGGAGAAGAGATCTTCTTATTCTCTCTTCTTATCTACTTAGATTTTCTCCTAATTCTTTCACTTCCTTCTCTGTTTTCGAGAGAAATCGCCATGGATTCCGGTGACCCAACAACTTTGCTTTTAACGAAAATCCGAAGCGTCGAGCCAGATTACGCTCCCAAGATCATTGGGTACTTGCTTCTTCAGGATCTCAACGAGAGAGACCTCATGCGTTTGGCTCTTAGTCCTGAATCAGTGTTGCAATCTGTGGTTTCCAAAGTGAAGTCTCGTTTGGGACTTTTCTCGAACACCTTGTCTTCACCACCCATTTCGAGACCACCCATTAACGGAAGAG
The DNA here is from genome assembly GCA_900406295.1 of Aurinia saxatilis. Classification (NCBI taxonomy): domain Eukaryota; kingdom Viridiplantae; phylum Streptophyta; class Magnoliopsida; order Brassicales; family Brassicaceae; genus Aurinia; species Aurinia saxatilis. The sequence continues at coordinate 26,652 of OVAP01000741.1, forward strand.
GTTCTCACTCTAATGGGTTTGTGGATTTTCGAAGAAATTCTCCATCTTCGACCTCTCCGTCGTCTACTTCTCCTTGGAGTGTGAGCCCTAATAATGGTACTCACATTTCTCCTCTCGCTTCGATCTCCAAGCCCAACAATGGAGTTTCCTGTGCTACTGATTCTGGTGGTGGTGATGCTGGTGTTGATTTACTAGATGATCAGCAGCTTAATGATTACCTCTCGTTTCTTGATGATACTTGTTCTAAAAGTGAGGATGTTGTAGATCCTGGGATGCATCTGCACAGGAGGAGTTTTTCTGCAGATGCGTCTTTTGTTGGGTCAGGAGATGATGGGTTTGGTGCTGGGTGTAAGCCTTGTGTGTATTTTAGTAGAGGGTTGTGTAAGAATGGAGAAAGTTGTAAGTTTGTTCATGGTGGTGGGTTTCCGGAGAATGGTGATGGTAATGGTAATGGCAGTGGCAGTGGCAGTGTGGCGGATTCACCTAGGAAAATGGAGAGCCTTGTGAGGCAGCATGAGGAGATGATGAGGATCAAAATGGCTTATCAGCAACAGAGATTGGCTTCGCAAGTCTTTGGTAGGGCTCCTCAGATTCCTTATGAGAAGAGAATGGATTTTCTCTTGCATCAGCATGCTCAGAGGTAAATTGGAACTATCCCAATTAGGCTATAGTCCTTGGTTTATGCTGTGAATTGTATGGTTTGTTTTGGTCTGTCTGCCTTTTGTGCATGGAGCTTTCTTTTGACTTGGCTGTTGTTTGTTTTATTAACAGTTTTCTAGCTTTAGTTGTGTGGATGCAACTATGTTTCCTGGAATAGTTTCTTCAAGCATTAAGCTTTGTGGCTATTGTTCGTTTTATTAACAATTTTCTAGCTTTAGTTGTGGTGTATGCAACTTTGTTTCTTGGAATAGTTTCTTCAAGTATTAAGCTTTGTGCTTTCTCTTCAATGCAGAGATGGTGGACTACCTTTTGATGAAAGATATTGGAGCAGCAGCCCAGGACGGCTTGAGAGGATGGAAATGGCAATGCATTTTGCTGATCAGTCAAGCTCGGCATCTAGACAGATTTACCTGACATTCCCAGCTGAAAGCACATTTAAGGATGAGGATGTTGCAACTTACTTCAGGTATTTCATATGTTTACCATCTCTTTCATACAATTGTTGGATAAAGATGATGTTTCTTGTCGACTTATATGAAATAATCCAGCAACTAAGTAGTATTGACTAATTAAGTGTTCTTTGAATAATTTGATGTTTGACAATTCATTGGATGCGACCTTTTGAGAAAAGAACATTTTTTTTATCTGTTTTGTCTATGCAGCATTTACGGATTAGTGCAGGATGTGCGGATCCCTTACCAACAGAAGCGTATGTTTGGCTTTGTTTCTTTTGCTCATTCTGAGACTGTAAAAGTTGTACTAGCTAGAGGGAATCCCCATTTCATTTGCGACTCACGTGTTCTTGTTAAACCTTACCAAGAAAAAGGCAAAGTCTTGGACAAGTATGGTCTTTTCTCTTGAATTTTGCTTCTAGTCCTTCTTTGTTATGTTTAAACATGTAACTGTAAATGAAATCAAATGCAGGAAGCAGCAGTTTCTGCTACAACAGCAGATTGAGCGGGGGAGTTTATCCCCATCCAGTCCATCTGGGATGGATCCTAGAGAACAGAGTGATTTCCACCTTGGTTAGTATCCTTGTTTATTTATTTTGAAAGATAAGTTCAGGTTGTCGAGGTGTTCCTTTCTGGATTTTGCTATTGTAGCTAACTTGTTTCTTATTTATGTGGTAGGTTCGAAGATGTTCTATGAGAGGAGGGAGATGATGAGAAGGAAAATGGAGCAAGCTGATTTGCAGAGGGCTATTGAACTTGAAAGAATGCGCTTCATAAATTTGCAGCTTCCTGATTTCAAGAATAGTGTAGTGCAGAATCATCACCGTAGCTTTTCTGTGGGTTCTCCCGGTTATTTGTCATCTGTCAGCAACCAAAACCCTGATTTACAATCTGAACTCATTGGTGCAGATGCTTTAGGAGGTTGGTGAAGTGAATAAATGCTTTTTTTTTATCATAAGGTTTATATTTTTTTATGATCAACTGCTATTCCAATCTCATTAATGTTGTTACTTTGTGTTGCAGTAGTTGATGATACCTCTGAGCTGCATCCTTACCCAGTAATCAACCCTAGTAATAATAACAATAACTACTCAAACGGTGCAAAAGAAGGGACTAACGAGAGTGAAATGCTTGAATCCAACACTGGAAGCACTATAGAGCTTGTGCTTCCAAGTAATCTCTTCCCTTCTGCAACGTCTGCTGATGATAACAAATTTGATGATTCTGCTGAAACTAATGCAAAAGCTGGAGTCTCCCCTACTAATGGTAATGACCATGACCATGAACCACCAGCGACTACCAATAATTTGATGCAGTAGGCTGTCTCACCTCGTTAATTCCAAGGGTTAGTCGACTCTGTAGTCTCTATTCCCCAATGTTGTTTAAGATATTTATGGATAACAAAATCCTTAATTTGGACTCAGGTTTTTTTCCTTATGGATAAGATGAGGCTACCTAAGTGTATGTAATAAAGGTAAGCTTTCTTATTGATATTGGAGCAGCTGGGAATGAATTTGTATTGTCTTATGCTGATACTCTCGTATCTTTTTCTTGGTTTCTGATTTGCAGACAGTAAAAAGCATACACAAGGAAGTAGGATGATGTATATGTATAGCTAAGTTATATATATATATATGGAGAACAGAAAGAGCGTAGGAGAGATAATTATATCGTATGAAGATCACAAGTTTCTTCAGGTGATACTATATACTACTAAGTACTAACAATAGGATGCGCAAGACATTCTTAAAAATGATGAATCTATCTCTGAACTTTTCTTTTTCTGCTTTATATCTATTTACTTCTAGTATTTCGGTTGCTCATTGTTCCGGTTTGTGAGTTTATAAACCACAAAGAGCTCTGATGTACTAAGAAGAATAGAGAGTTCTGTAACTTTATATCAAGCCGTTATTATATTATATAAGTACTTCATAATTCCCTTAGATAATCTCTCAATTCATTTGTTTTGTATATAGTGGTAGTAGTGTTTATAGTTCTTAGGGTTCTTCTTCATATTTCAAGTTTCCTATAGGCTTTTCTCTTTTGCACCAGTGTTAATGTTCCTTTTATAGTTGAGGATCTTTATGTAAAAATATGCACTCGATACAATCAAAGGTAGTAGTTGTGTTGTTGTTGCAATGTAGCCATGTACATGTATGATGGATTAGGAAAACAGAGGAAAAATTCAAACCAAATAGAATTGGTGGTTAAATATTAAAGGGTTTATGGAATGTTAGAATACGAAAGAGCATAACAAAATTTTTGATAATTGTGTGATAAAATATTTGGTAGCTGTTAGCTAAACGTCATTTTCCTTGCCATTGAACGAATGAAATTTTAATATATTTAACTATAGTCAATCTAATAAACATATCTGTTCATTATGTGATTATAGTATATGAGTATTGACTATATTGGCTGGCTAAACGTTGTCCTAAAACCGCCTAGATGTCTTCTTTGATGCCATCTCAAACACGAATTTTGCATATTCGTCTAGACAACCGCATAACATGGAATTTAAGCCCGGTATGATGCATTTTTGAACACATGACAAGCAACAAATATGTGAACTTGTAGTTGCAATAGCCATGGCAACCTTAAAATATGAACTAAAAAATGACATTTGGAACAGATATACGCCAAAAACTGAATCGTCCGGCCAAGTGTGGAGGTCCATTATTCCCAATGACACCCTGACAAAACTGTATTAAATGTTTAACTCAAACCACCAAAAACATATGTAATAGTTGACATGCAGCTAATGCAGGCACACTGCAATTAATGCAACTCGAGACAAAATGAAAAATATTTTTTTAATCCTCTATACATTTGATTTTAATCTCTCTCTCCTAAATTCTCTCTATCTTCTCTCTACTTCTCCAGAAACTT